>CAVMKG010000494.1:12500-42174 GCA_963682025.1 Cordilura impudica
TTAGGAATAAATATACATTTCTTACAATTGATTAATACCTATACGACTCTGAGGTCAGGGTATAATAATTTTGTTCTGATGTTTGTAACTGTCAAGAATTGTTGATATTGACCCTGCTTTTCATATACAGATCAACAGAGAATCAATTTTTGAGTCGATTTAAAGAAGTCCGTCCGTCCATCTGTCTATCTGTATTTGTGTCCATGTAAACCTTCTAATCAAACCACAGTCACACAAGCTTTTACTGGCCATAGGACGATCTCTAGTGAAAATGATTCAAATACCTGCATGTTCAGACCTAGTCCCCATAGAAATGACCCCTATGAGATCCACATAAATTTCCCTAAGATCAAGATTATCATATGATCATAATCAAAATTTATTTGTGTGTCTACAACGCAAGATATACATTCCGTAGGCTCAATTTAGTCATAGTCATTTAAATCAAACAAAAAACAAAAAAATACATTAGTTTTCTTTCTTTTCTAAATTTGGCTATTTTTGTTTTTGAGAATATAAGTAACCTTACGAAATATAATCATTATTGGATCATTTTTCGAGCTCGCACGAATATACTCTTAGCATCCCATATGAACTTTTTCATATCTGCACGCCACACATTGAAAAAACTGTCATTTAAAATTGGTTAATGCTTTTTTTCGATATCCAATGTTGACCCAAAAAGAGTTGTACCGAGGAACCTCTTTCGATACTCTTAGTATAGTTAATCTAGATCGACCGCAACAATTGTAAATTTTGTGACCCCTTAATTATATTAGCGACAACGCTGGTCGAAATGAAAAAATCTTTTAAAACATATTTAAGACTTTTTGAGGTAGTTTGAAGTACTTTTTAACATACGCTTCCCCATTTTCGTCTTTTATTTTAATAGCCAAAAGTCCATTGAACTTTTAATAGCCTCCACACCGTTTGTAACTCATCGATAAATAAATCCCGCAGACCCCATAAAATATATATATTCTTGATCCTTATAAAAGGAGAATACGAGCTAGCGATGTTCGTCTGTCTGTCTGTTGAAAATATTCTCCTGTCCATACTACATACTTAGGCTTAAAATGTTCGTCATAATCAGTAGCAGTTTGCTATTGCATTTGGTGCGACACCCAATACGCGAGGAACGACGTACGGAGATGTAAATATAATCCCACAAAATTTCGTACAAAAAACTAAAAATAGTGATATTTCCTGTACAAGGGGCAAAATTAATAGGAACAAACACCAAAGGAGAGGGAAAACTAAAGCTGACAATAATAGAAGACAAAAAAATTAAAATTGTTAAAAGAAAAAGTTAAAAATAAGACATTGGCTACTAGCGAGAGAGAGGTATTTGACATAAGAAAAATTGAGCTAGAAAAAGAATTTTCCTCTGTATTGAAAGAAATCAGAGAATATAACAAATCAAAAAAAAAAAATCATGTGAGTCTGATCACAGGGGAGATGTGTAAGCATCTATTAATTAATGATTTTTTTATGTCACTTTTTTAAAATCAAACGAAAGCGTCATCTATGTATCACTTTTAGCAAACAACTGCAGGGGCTCTGGTTATAATTGTGGGGTTGTTGAACTATGTATATGATATACGTTTATATTGTGAACTTTTTAATGTTTTAAGCAAAGGGTTGTTGAGTTAGCTCAAACAATTTTATATCATAATATTTATTTTCACCAATACAACCATAAGTCACACCGATTTGTCTTACGGCTCACATGTTACGCTGTTTTTGTGATTGTATTGTGAAATAGAAATTTACCCCCCTGCGCGTATAGTTGTTTACACATAAAAGAATACAAGACAAAGACAAAAAGACGTACGGTTTCGACCGACTATACGATACCTTATACCATGCGTTTACAGACCTTATCTCTTAGGTCCAACTACTTGGATATAGAAAATAAGTATAAACCAAATTTGAGTGGCATTGTTATCAATTTGTTTGCCTTCGCATATGAAAAAGTTCATAACGTATGCTATATTTCTATGGGGACTAGGTTGAAAAATGGACCGATCCTGACCATATTTGGTAGGATCACTTATTTTTTGCAAAAACATAAACAAACCAAATTTGAGAAACATCTGTACAATATTTTTAGTTTTTGATAGATTTAAGCGAAGTTCGGGAATCAGCTTCATATGGGGGCTATGACTAAGAATTGTCCTACAGGGTTTATTTTTCGACTACCGATAAACGGATGTAATAAACCCAATTTGACTGAGATATAAATGATAATTTGGATCTTATGGCAATTTAAGTTGATCTCATAGGGGTCTTTTTTATGGGGACTAGGTCTGAACATGAGCCGATTTTCACCAAATTCAGTAGCGATCATCGTATTACCGGTAGAAGTATAATAAAAGAAGATGAAAGATTTTTGGCAGTTACAAACATCAGCACAAAGTTATTATACCCTGACCACATAGTGGTGTAGGGTATAATAATATTTCATAGATACAGAACAATTTTGTTGTCACTTTACTGGCAACGTTTTATTTGTTGTTACAGATTTATGTGCAGTGTTATATTTAATTATCCCCTATTTATTTTGTTGTTATTCAAAGCAATTGTATATTAGAAACCTTAACAACGAAAATTTTATTTAAATATTATTTATGTTGTTATTTGGACCATGCTATTGCAAAAAATATAACTTGAAAAAGTCTCTAAAAACAAGTATGAATTTATACATTAACTATAAATACACCATATGTATGTATATGTGTGTATGAATATACGCATTTTGAATTGGGAAAAAATCATAAAATAAATGTTACCTCTCATATACCCGTATATTCAATATAAGGAAGCAATCTCCACATTTGCCCAGCATGACTGTTTTCATTTGGATTTGCAAGTTTTTCTAGTTTTAAACTGTTTAACTTTAACTGCTAAAATAACAACACCAAGGAAACAATAACAGCGTCAGCACAATCCTGTTAAGTATAGCATCTACATATAAGTTACGAAGCAATAGTAGAAGGACAAAAATGAGTACGAATGCACATTCATATGTATGTATAGATGTGTGTTTTGGTATTTTGCAAAGTTTACAAAATTTGTTTGTTGTCATTCGAAACAGCAGCAAAATGATATTAGTAACAGTGTTGCCAACTGGCATTGCAACATATAAATTCAATTCAGTTTTTTATACATCTATTTACAAGTATTTGATAATTTCAAAATGAGGAAACCCTTGTTCTAAATATTCCACAAAAAATATATTCAAGCATTAGTGTATAATGCGGGTAAGGAATGAATTTTTAACATATAAGATTTATTTGAAAACAGTGAAAAGGAAGCACCTAAATTCGTCTATCTTTATGTCAGCTATCATAAAACAATCTACAGACACTTTAATATGTGTAACTAAACTATATGCATGTGAGATCATTTATTTTTTTGCTTAACGCACTTTAAAACGGGAAGGATTATTTGTGTTTCTTTTATTAGTTCGTAATACAAGGCTGTGTTACAGTAAGATATAATACACTTGGTTGCTCAATATATAGTTGCTCCCAAAAGTAAGTGCTCACTACCAATTTCAATGTTTAATTAATTTTTTATTTTAAATTTATTCTTTAAAAAATTAAAATATGTTTTTGCATGTCATCAATATTATATATAAAAAAAACTAAAAATATATTCATTATCTTTTATACTCTCTTTAAATCCAAAAATATGTTTCTTGAAAAAATCATTCGAAACATATCGAAACCTGTACCTCTAAAGTGAGTCAACTGAAAATTTAAAATTTTCACTTTTTGTAAGAAAACGATACACAGTGGTCATATATATCCACTGTAAAAATCTTACATCGGTTTTTCTAGTCTTTCGCAAAAAAAAAATACAGTTGTAACCCTCTTTGTGTTATAAGAGTATCTTCTTTAGAGTCTACTAAGAAGACATATTTTGAGTTGCACCCAAAAAACTTGTTATTTTTGATGATCCCTGAAAAAATCGCAAAGAAAACTACTGTTGATACTTATTATTCGCAGTTCTTTACAATGAAACAACTGTTTTTAAATTTTATAGAAAATATTAAAAAACCCGTTTTTTGCCTCTACTGAAAATTTGTAAATTTTGAGTTGACACACTTTAGAGGTACAGGTGCGATATGTAATTTCATTCCTTAGCATCTATTTTTAGATCCTTTATTTTTAGTTATCGCTTCTAGTCGCTTGTGTAACATTTTGTCCCATTCTTTCAAATGAGATAATGTTTGGGGAAATGTTTCCATCTATTTTGGTGCATAATAGAGAAGCCGCAGCTTAGTTTTTGGTCGTGTACTTCGACCCATTGTTCCGGATGAAGATGTAATTAGCCGCAGACCCATATTTTGTACACTGGGCTTCAAATAGCTTCTTTAAATTTTAGAACATATTTTTTTATCTAAAATTTCCAACTCAAGATTAAGCCACCTCTATGCTTAAGAGTAGAACATAAATTTTTTGTTTTTCTTAATGTTAATTGACCTTTCTCCATCACTTAAACCTTCCGTCATTATCATACATACAGGGCGGCCCGAGCATTTGTGGCACCCTAGGCCAAGGTTCTAAATCGCGCCCCCATATTTTGTAACCAGAAAAATAGTAGCTAAAAACGTTAGCTACTTGACCAAAATTATGAATTATTAAAAAAATATTTTTATAATAAACTCCCAGTTTACTTTTATTTTAATATATAGTATGTATAAAACTTAAATGCAACATACAAAATTTTGTTTTTTTTTTTTTATATTAAATTTGATATCTAAAATTTCTTTATACCAAAATAAGGAATGAGGTAATTAACAACTCAATAAATGATGTACTATGTATAATGTTGGTGGATTTTTTTTTTTTTATCTAAGAAGAAGAGAAAAATTATTTTTGTTTTTAATAGGTAAATATTTTTATTTTTACTTACATAAAAACTTTTTTCCGAGCTTTCATGGCTGCAAAATTGTTTCGTTCCCAATTTCTTACAATATCACGTTCGATGGAAAGGGTAGCTAAACCTCTAAAGTGAGTCGACTCAAAATTTTTCAATTTTCACTTTTTGCAAGAAAACGATAAACAGTGGTCATATCTATCCACTGTAAAAATCTTACATCGATTTTTCTAATCTTTCGCAAGAAAAAAATACAGTTGTAACCCCATTTGTCTTATAAGAGTAGCTTCTTTAGAATCCACAAAAACCACATATTTTGAGTTGCACCCAAAAACTTGTTATTCTTGATGATCACTGAAAAAATCGCAAACACAACTACTGTTGTATTCTTATTATTCGCAATTTTTTACAATGAAACAACTGTTTTTAAATTTTATAGTAAATATTAAAAAAAAACTGTTTTTTGTCTCTACTGAAAATTTGTAAATTTTGAGTTGACTCACTTTAGAGGTACAGGTGCGATATATATTATTCAAAGCGGTTAGTAAATTATTAACTAGCAAATACGTTACAATTTGGGTAGGAGAATCACAGCAATCTGTGGACAGATGAGTTTTGAAATCGTCAAACAAATCCAGGCAGGAAATATCCTTCTGATCACCGCCAGTTAGGAGAAGTTCTAAATCTATACAATATTTCCGTATGTCATCATCAGTTATATTGCTGGTATTGCCGAAGTTATACAGTAAATCGAATTTATTTTTATGTTGCTAAATTAGTTGAAAGCGATCACGTAGTGATTATATCGCGTTGTCCAAGATATTGTTAAAGCAATTTACTTTAAAGTTTTGCATAGGATCATCGAACACTGCATCACGTTGTTCATAATCAAATTTAAATATTATACATCAATATCTAAATCAATTGCAAAATATAAGCAAATTTTGAATCTATTCTATAATCTTCAAGGAACACCATACTCTTTGATAACAACGTTACTGCTTGGCTCAGATTCAAACACACTGCCTGAAATGCTTTGCTAATTACATTTATTTCAAATACCATACAATTAAAGTTGTAAAAACAACTGGGACGAACGACGAAGTACTGTTACAGAGATGTAGACGATGTAATTTTGCACATAGTGAGCAACGACTTCTTTAAGAATTGTAACCTAGAAGACATTGAAATGCACAAAGGAAAAATTGCTAATTTTGCATCGAATTTGAAAAGACGGTACATTGAATGCTCTCATAGCAAGGCAAAGATGTACAAACGTTACCAAGACTGGTTAATAAAGGAACTTATTTTTGAGAGTGCATCTACAACTACCAACGAAAGTGGAAAAAAGGGTCGACCAGCAAAACCAATTGACGGATGTAGTGAAAGATCTCGAAGGCGCAAGCTGGAGAATATCAATTAAGAAATTTCTCAAAGAATTATTAAGGATTCATTTTTGCACCAAATTCAACCAACCCAAAATAAAAAAAATAAAATTGAAATAATTGAAAAAATAGTAGAAGGGAGCCCAAGGCGCACAAAGAGGATTTTGAAAAGCATTCCTACACCAATTGAAGATAAGACACTTACGCCGGAAGAAGCGTTCGCCCTATTTTTGGATTTGAAATTGACCAAAAATCAATATAAGGAATTGCGGAAGCGAACCAATGAAAAGAATTGTGGGATTTTTCCAGAGTATCGCGATTTAGTTTCTGCCAAAAAAGAATGCTTACCTTCACAATCTGCTATTAGTGTCACTTCAACATCAGCAGAAATAAAATTGCAAGATCTCCTTGAACATACTGCAGAACGATTGCTAAATACGCTTGATACTGATCATTTAAAAAAATTGGTAATGGCAGCATTACTTTAATTTCTAAATGGGGATGTGATGGATCCTCTGGTCAGAAACAATACAAGCAATTTAATGCCGAAAATTCATCAGATGCTAATTTATTTATGGTATCTTTCGTTCCATTGCGCTTAACAAAGAGGTATAGCGTCTTAGAGCCGTCAACTAGTAGAGCAACAGAAATTGATATATGGAAAAATGAAATTCCTTCTTCAACAAAGTATTACAGACCAATAAAATTTGCATTCAAAAGGGAAACCAAAGATGTCATAACTGAAGAAGTTCAAAAAATAAAAGATCAAATTAAGGAACTGCAACCAGTAATATTTAAATTTGATGACCAAGACATTGAAGTACATTTTAAAATGTGTCTCACAATGATTGATGGAAAAGTCGCACAAGCTTAAACTGGAACAAAGTCAACGTCAAGCTGCATTATATGCCAAAAGACATCAAGTCAATTAAGCCAACACCCACCAGAAGACGATAGTTTTAAGGAAGCCTACGAATTTGGAATGTCCCCTCTTCATGCTGGAATACGTTTCAAGGAGCATATTCTTAAATTGGGTTATGATTTGGAATTTGGTCCGTTAGGCGAAACAGTGAGAAAAACAAAGAAAATTAAGAAAAAAGAAAGCAAAAAAAAAACAAATTCAACAAAAATATCTACAGCTAGGCCTCGTAATCGACCAACCAAAACAAGGGGAAGGAAACACAAATGATGGAAATACTGCAAGGAGATTTTTTTCCGATCCGGAAACTGCAGCATCTATCACAGGTGTAGATCATGAATTAATAAGACGATTCAAAATCAATTACAAGTTCTAGCATTAAGCAGAAAGATAAATGCAAACAAATTTGGAGAGTACTCCAATAAAACAGCTATACTTTATAATGAAAAATACTCTTGGAGATATATGCCATCCACAGTTCATAAAATTTTGTACCATGGGGAACAAATAATTCAAAACAATATGCTACCAATAGGTGATCTATCTGAAGAAGCGCAAGAAAAAAGGAACAAAGACTACAGATTCTTTCGCGAGCACAACACAAGGAAAATGCCCAGATGTTGTACTAATGAAGACCTTATCACTATTTTGTTGGGAACTTCAGATCCATATATGTCCAACATTCGTCAAAAATGGAAAACTACCTCTATTGAATTAGACGAAGAAGCTAAACAACTTCTAGAAGATGAAAATCAAGACTATTTAGAAGAAATTTTTACTAAAATTGGTTGATTTAAAGTACTTTTTCATTACACTAACAATAAGTTACACTTTTTTTTATATAGTTAAAAAAATTTCTTGATTTAAAAATTTATATATTTTGTAAATTTACAATAAAAATTGTTATATTTCATAAATTTACCATAAAAATTGATATAGAAATATTTAAAAAGACAATAAAAAAAATTTAACTAAAGCAAAAACATACGAGTTTTTCATTGAAACTTCTCTATCTTGCACCAATATAAGATAACTTTTACGTTCGCTGCTTAATAAATTATATTTTAACTCGGGACCTTTCAAAAAAAAAACAACCTTTGGCCCTTGTGCACATTAGGACTAAGTTTACGGGGGCCAAAGTTTGGCATTTTCTGAAAAAATTAACTTAAAAAATTGTTAAAAAGTATTAGTTGAAAAATTAACTGAAAAAATAACCTTTTTTTACCTTTTAACACTTCACTTTTGTACTAAAATTCAACTACAAATGAAAATGTATTTTAAACCCTCCGTAACTTTTTTTATTTTCGGTCGAGAATTACATTTTATAGCAAAACTTAAAGGCTGAAGTCTCACCTACCAAACAACCGCATATCAAAATTCTAATCCAAATAAAAGTTATAGATTTTTGGCCGCCTTCTCAAAATATGGTCCACTGTGCGCCGACGAACGACGAATAAATTGGTGTACAATGGCCGTATTTTATTTTAGTTTTTCAAATAGTTTCGTAAATAAAGTTATTTTTATCTTTAGGAATTGTTTTATATTTTATTTATAACTTATAAGTTAAATAATTTTTTTAATTATATAATTTTCTTTTAAATAGTTTTTTGTTAATATATATTCCTTTTCGTTTAGTGCTTCTTTTTTTTTAATATGGTCACACTATCAGCTGCAGCATGTAAACAAAAATGACATAAAATTAATTTATAAATGAAAATTTCAAAATTAAAAAAAAAATATGGATATAAGTGAAGTAATCATCAGGAAGTCAAATAACATGATGTTTACAATTGTAATAACTCGTACAAAGTTAAATTTCTTTTGTTCATATTTTTCAATATTTATTTATGTATATAAATTATAAACAATTTCAAATGACGTTACAACTGTTATGTGAATTCGTCGTAATTGTATTTTATTCGACGGATTTACGCAAGGAATTGTTGCCGATAAATTCGTCAACCTGTGCGAAATTCGTCGGGTGTTCCAATTGTGTGTCCACCTTAAAGCGCAGATAAATTTAAATTTTTTAATTTTTTTGCAACATACATAGCTGTTGCCTCTGACTTATTTATCGCTGTTGTGACTATGGTAACATTAGATTGCTCATCCTCATTCATATAGTCATACAGAGCTGCAATAACTTCTTTAAGGTCATATCGTAGGGGCTTCAAAGCATCAATTCGATTGGCCCATCTAGTATTTCCTAGTAAGACCATTTTTTAATAATTTCCAGCGTTGAGTTAAAGATGAGAAAAATACATACAAATGCCTTCAACACAACAGCTCGCAGAATCATTTACCACTAAATTTAGGGTATGTGCACTAGGGTGTTCCTTAATAAAAACAAATGTTCAAACTCTCGGTCGCACCCCCTAGAAATATGCGAATAGCAAAAAAACTGAGAAATACAAAGTTTTGGGCCAATCAAAAACATTTAGAGGTGTCTCAACGCGATTGAAAATTTCAAGTGTGTTTTATATGGGGAAAATAGGACTTTCTTTCAGATTTTTCGTTCTATGCTTTATTTTTCCGACAAACTGTTACACAATTCGGGATCATTATTAAATTATCTTTTCAAAAAGCTATAAAACTTCTAACTAGAATAAAAACTCGCCAAGAAATAGCAAATGCCCCAGGCCACTTTTGTGCCAAAAAAAAACTAGGTCATGAAATTTGATGGCATTTTTTTTCAACTTTAAGAAATTAATTAAAGCCAACTTTTTTTTAGTCTATATACCTGTAAGTACTCAGATATGAAGTATTGTTTTATAACTACCTAAACTCGTTTTTCAAGTTTTGAAAAATTTTCTTAAACAACGTTTTAAAAAAATTATCTGGCTCTTTAAGGTCTTATTAAATGCATGCCAGAGATTAACTGTATAAATTTTTAGGTAAATCCCTATACCAGAATTTTTTGACAAGGGTTTTTTTTTTGCGGATTTCGAGAAAATGGGATTTTTGTAAAATATTCTATTTCTGAATACTTTGTATCAAAAATTCATCACTTTTCTACTTTTAAATGTTATGTTTTATCATAATAGCCTAGGCTTTTGGAAAAAATATTATGACCCCATTAACCCTTTTGGAATTGGGGTGACATATGACCCCAAGCTAATATAAAACAATTTATTCAAAAAATTCAAATATTTTGTAAGTGCTATTGAATTTTTAAAACAATTTATTCAAAAAATTCAAATATTTTGTAAGTGCTATTGAATTTTTAGATGCGATGCTTAAAATATTATATCTAAATGTGTTGAACTTCCGTTCCTAAAATTTGAGACAAATCCGAGAACGTTAACCCATTATTTGCCGAGGTCAGTTTTGTTTTTAAGATATTTCTAAATAAAGACTAGCGAAAACGAGTTTTTCTATTAAACTCGACGAAACCACTTTAATTCGAATAACTTTTCCCTTTATTTAACCCTTCAGTGCTCCTCGAATCATAATTATCTTGTGCAATTGTGCAATTGTCTGCTTATTGCTCGCGAATATAAATTTAAACAACTGTTAACCAATTTTATTATTAAATTATATTATTTCTAAAAACTATCTATACGTTTCCAAATAAAATAAGATATTTTGGAGCTATAACTCAACATTGTTAATTTAAACTTCGTACAGGAAGGGTGTTGTTTTTTGTATGATTCTACTATCTGGAGTAAGAATTGTACGATTGTTGATTGTACCAGATATATTTCACAATGGATAATAATGATTCCTTGAGCACTCATATGTGACCCCAATTCCAAAAGGGTTCATGGGTTCATATTATTTTTTTTATAAACCCTAGGCTATTAAGATAAAGCATAGCATTTTAAAGTAGAGAACCGATTAATTTTTCATATAAAGAATTTAGAAGGATTGCATATACAGAATATTTCACAAAAATCTAATTTTTCTCGAAATCCGCAAAAATAAAATCCTTGTCGAAAAATTCGGGCATAGGGATTTACCTAAAAATTCACACAGTAAATCTCAGATATGCATTTAATAAAACCTTAAAGTGCCAGATCCATTTTTTAAAATTTTGCTTAAGAAAATTTTTTAAAACTTGAAAAAGGAGTTTTCAAAATTTTATCAAAAAATTCCCATTTTCGGTCTCAATGCGCAATACGTTAACAACGTGGTAATAAAACAATACTTCATATCTGATTACTTATAAGTATAGAGACAAAAAAAAATTATGGCTTTAATCAATTTCTCAAAGTTGAAAAAAATGCTATCAAATTTCATGACCTAGTTCTTATGGCACAAAAGTGGTTTGGGGCAATTGCTATTTCTTGGCGAATTTGTATTCGATTTTGAATTTTTATAGCTGCTTGAAAAGGAAATTTAACACGATTTTGATAACAACTTGACGGAAAAATGAAACTGTGGAATGAAATTTTTTTAGATTCTCAAAAAAGTCATATTTTCCCCATATAAACACATTTGAAATTTTCAATCGATTTCCGGCGCGACTTTTCTTTATCCGTTTGTCCCCAAACTTCACATTTATTAGTTACTGAAAGGTAACAAACTGGACCCCGCCTATCCCCAAAATCGCATTTTCATTTTTATGGACCACTCTAGTGTCCATGTAAACCTTGTAATCAAACTACAGGTCGCAAATATGAATATATTTTAATGAACTTTGGTATATAAGTTTTTTCGGCCATAGGATGAAAGCTAGGGAAATTGGTGAAATTCGGTCCATGTTCAGACCTAGTCCCCATATAAATGACCAATACGAAATCGACTTAAGTTGCCATAAGATCCAAATTATCATATAGATCTCGGTCAAATTGGGTTTGTGTGCGTTTATTACATCCATTTATCAGTTGTCTAAAAATAAACCCCATATTGGCAATTCTATGTCATAGCCCCCATATAAAGCTGCTTACCGATTTTTACTTTAATCTATCAAAAAATAAAAATGTTGCACTGATTCTTCTCAAATTTGGTTTGGATATATTTTTTCAAAATATAAGTGACTTTACAAAATATGGTCAGGATTGGTTAATTTTTCGACCTAGTCCCCATATAAATACAGCATCCGACATGAAATTTTTCATATCTGCAGCAAAAAAAATTAATAACAATGCCACTAAAATTGGTTTATGCTTATTTTCTATATCCACTAAGTTGGACCGAAGAGATAGGGTCTCTAAACCATCGTATAGTCGCTCTAGACCTACTACAATTTTCTTCGAGGTTTTTTTTAATTATCGTATGACTTCTAAGGTCCCAAAATAGGCTTATAGGGATCAAACTTTGTGTATTTTAAGATGCCGACTGCGTTAAATAATGAATGTCATTGGTGTTCTATGAACTACTTTTCTCTCTAGTAAAAGAAAAATAATGAAATTTTTCAAATATGTAGTTATTAATTATTTTTAAGGAACATTGTCTATTCTAATACCGAAATTGGACAACAAAAAAACCAATTAACTTTACATTTAATTGGTATTCGGATATAATGTTTCAGTATCGGCAACAGTTTCAAAGTGGTAGCCGTACCCAATATTGGGTGGAGGGAATCAAAAATTCGGCTCAGCCGAATTTAACACTCTTACTTGTTTACATATTAATTTGATTGATTTAATTTCTTATTATATGGCGCCCCAATCTGCCAAGCTATGGTGACCCAATCTGCCAGGTGCCCCGAGCTATTGCGTTTTTGGCTCGACCCTATGGTCGGCCCTGCACACATATAAAATTTACTTTTATAACTCGTTGTTTGCATAATCAAGAGAATTTTCCTCGTTGACTTTGCACAATTATACAACGTTTGTCTGATTATTTGGTAGTATTCTCACTATATCCGCTATTAGTCTTACTGACTTTTTTTTTTTTTTTTGGAAATGCGTAAGTAATCATAATTTTTCTCTTAATTTCGGAAGTTGCTTTCCTTTTTAGAGGCGTGTATAAGAAAAAAATTAAATGAAGTGAGCGCTCACTTAACATTTGGTTTACTATTTGTTTTTATTTTATAAGTGACAATAATAAAAATATTTTAACATTTTTAGTACGTAATACTCAACCTTATAATATAGCACATACAAATATTGCGCAACTGTAAGAACATTGTAAACACTACAATTACGAACATTCATAAAAACCGTTCTAATATTATTAGAATTTTTAGATTTAAAAACAAAAATATTTACATCAATCAACATTGTAATTGATTCAATAACTGATTGAATGGATTTATTAAACTACTATATACCTCTCATGACTTCCGTCATCTATAATTTAAAAAAAAATTATTATTAATTGTGCCGAAGTTATTATTATTGAATCGAAAATACTGTGAATAAGGTAAACTATTTAACCTAATTTACCTGATTTTACTCTATATTCTAAGGTGATACAGCTAAATAACGGTTTGGATTTCAAGATGCTTTGCGGATGTATTTCTAGGAATTCCTCTGTTTCCACCTACCAATTTCCGGGAACTATTGGCGGGGTATGCGTCAATTAAAAATAACTATCACGTATAGATGTAAGTTCCCACCGTTTTTTAATAAAAAATTGAGCATTTATTGTTGAAGAACGGCAGCCTTTGTTTTATTCAAAGTATTGTCCATTGCTTTTCATAATTCTTCCCATCTTTATGACTTCATATGGATTCCGCATCAGAAGAAAATTCAATTTTTTTAGGCTAATTACGAATAGAACCATCTATATGTCATCGATCGAAACAAGTGGAAATCAGAAGGAGCAATGCTTGGTGAATACGGTGGATGCGATAAAACTTTAAAATTGAGTGTTTCTAAATAGGTTTTGATTGGCATCGCAACTTGTGGACGAGAATTATCATTTAGAAAAATAACGTGTCTGGAGTAGTACTTGATACGGTTTTCCTTGATTATTCGACTCAATCTTATAAATTGTGTTTCGTTGGATTTGAGAAACGACTCCAAGCTGATCACACAAGAGTACTTTTCATGATTATGTGGCTTAGTGCATGTTCTTTCTGCGTCTGTTAAAATATTGATCCGATAATGCTTCCAATTATGCAGTTTCATACTCTTTTAGCCCTCCACTTTTGAAACAAATGGTGATAACTTCCCATACATAAGACAGCTTCACCACCATGTGCTTCTACCAGCAGTCAGTGCGAGTCAGCTGCATATTTCTTTAAATTAAAGAAGTGTATTAAAAGTTCCCGCAAATGACACTTACTTTACATCTGAATATTTTAATGATGGCGCCATATTTTTTCAAGGGCGGAAACTTATTTGTATGCCAAATCTGGATAACGTATTTAATGTTTGGTTGAATGTTTTGTTATATATTAGAAGAAGAAGGCTTGTGAAGATCTGAGAATATATTTTTATTAAATTTGGTAATTAGGCATTCATCTGAAATTGGAGAAAGTCACTGTATTGTCAGACCTAGCCCCATACAAAGATCAACCTAAATTGCTTTTATGTCTAAATGTTAATATATATGTTTGGTCACAAGCGATAACCGCCTAAGTCGACTTAAGAACGATTTGAGTTACATATGTATGGTATCATGTTCTACTAACAACGCTTTATATTTACGTGAAATCGCCATTTCTCTAACAATGTTTTTTAAAAAGTTATTAATGAAACATACTGACCTAAGTCGTAATGAAGCCCAATTACATTTATGTAAAAAGCTATTTTTTCGAAAGCATGATTTTAGACGTAGGCGGTTATTGCTTGTGACCACAAATATATCGTGATAAAACTCTGTTTGCCAGTGTTAATTAAATCTATAAATCATCATTCTAAATCAATATAAAAAATGTGGCCCAATTTTAAGCATTATCCCAGTATATTGAAGCCTCCGCTATTCACTCAAATCTGTCTTAAGACCTGCATGATTGTTTGTATGTAGTTTTGTTCTAGATCGGTCAATTTCATTACATATACTTAATGCGCCAAGCAACTGATCCATTGTTTCCATGCCGGGTTTATTAGCATTGTTATCCAAAATAACTATGGGCTTAATTTTTTCAGCTGTGTCTACATCGCAAGTATAGTGCATTGTAGGCAGTAAAATTTCCGCTTTATTCTTCTTTGGAGAAGCCAAATAATGAGCTGCAAACTGGACTCATGTGGAACAAATGTTTTATTTGAGCATACTGTTGTAACAAATTCAGTAAGCATCAATGTACACCCCGCATCCAAAGTGGAGAAAAATTGTCTGCATAAATTATGCGGCCTGTATTCACATATCGTTCCACTAATGATTTACCCCACGCTCTTGATCAGGCAACCTCCCAAAGTAAATCATTCCGTTGAGGGGCTGGCTTAGACGGAATATATTGTGTAAATCGTGTGCGGCCTCTATATGGGAATAATTGCTCACCCACGATCAGCTAATCGTGTGGGAGGTAAGCTGCCTCATAATTGGCCTGCCAACCATCGTCAATAGTAGCAGTTTTACTATTGATTAATCCCTTCCGTCATTAATTTATGTTATCAAAGGGAATGTATTTTTTGATGAGCATAAATCGATCGTATGCTAATGCGGCTTTGTATAGTTATTCTTTGACCCAATCCAGACACAACTTATAAAAAATTATTTTAATATTTCTATTCATTAACAAATGTATTTATTATACAGTTTTGTGTTTAGTCCCACGTTCTATTTTATATTTAAATACACAAAGTTCTGTGTTATGTTTATATTTAATCCTCACTTTACAAGTTTGAGTGTCGAAATTGAACCAACTCTTTAATAATTTTTGAAAGCATATTTAAAGAGCTCTACAACTTCAAATGCAAAAAATAAAAAAACACAATTATGCTTGTCAGCATAACCAGCGTTACATTTCGTGTGAAGCCAATTTACATAAAAAATGCAAGGTAGCGTCTGTTACGAAATTATTAATTTAATTTTTTAGTATTTTCATGTGCGCGTGTAGCGTTCATGTTGCATTATTTCGCAATTGACAAAGAATTTGTCACATTGGGCCTACATACCTTAACTTACATTGGAGCCTGGTTTGGTCCCCACAGTTCCATAGCAGGTTCATTACTCGATTTAGACAGCCCAGCATACAATACGATAGCCAAAAACGCCTCGAACTCTTTTAGAGTGATTTTTTTCTATTCCCTTTTCTTTCTTGGATTTGCCGAATTCCATACAGTTGTTACTTCCCTGGCTTTTCGATTGAAAATATACACCATATCTTCGATGTATATTTTCCTTCTTATACACGAACCCGGATATTCAGTGGTTCAACTTTGCTCCATTTCCTGCCAGTTTTAAATGTAAAATAACTGTCAGAAGATTTGGTAGTCGCATGAGCGGTTGCTAATTCATCTTTGTCGTCTTCATATAGCTCCTCATTGATGTAGCAAATACTGTTTTGGCATACAAATCGCTGTGTATGCATTCAACTGAAAAACAAAACACAATTCAGCAAAACTCATCAGCGACTACTAATAATAGCACAAGGGCCGTATTGACCTTTTCACTAATCCATGTACCAAACATCATTAATGCTAAATAAAATGCAAACTATTGCTTGTATCGCTTCAAAGCCAGCTTTAACCGATTCAGCACACTTTTTTCTTAGAATACATGTACGGTTTCGGTATTAAACCAGTGGTGGCCATCGAGAGAATTGAGTTAGTAATAGTGTTTATGAGCATGTGTTAGTTGTACTACACTGATCGAAATCTATGGACGTAACACAATGCCGATATTAAATGGGTTTGTGTAGATTTTGTATGAATGTTTATATGAATGCATAAAAGGGAAAATAGTTGAGTTCACGAAGAATATGGTAAAATTTTAAATATATTTTGTTGTTTTAAAATTTCAAATCTTACATTCTGAAAATGTAAACCAAAATATGAAGAACATTTAATCTTTTTTAACCATAAGTTTGAAGTTTATTAAATCAAATAAGAAATCCATTTCTTTAAAAAACAAAAAAAAAATTGGCAAAACTTAAAGAGATAAGAAATTTCAAAGGCTATTAAGTGGTATGTTACCAAAAACTAAAAAACTTACCAGCTTGCAGTACCTATATATTTTTTTAAAATTAAAAAAAAAATTCATAAAAGGCAACTATAATTAATTTCTTTAAAAAACAAAAAAAAAATATCAAAAGTTAAAAAGATAAGAAATTTCAATTTAATAGTAATTTTCTTGTTTCGTTTTCAACAACTAAAAGAAGTTCAGGGTGACAGATTCTATAATGACGCTTAAGGTTAAATGCCTTTTTTATTTTTAATACATTGTTACACACCAGGCACTCCGCTTCATTTAGCGCGTTTAAATAAAAGAAGAAACTACTTTCCCATTTTTCATCCCACATTATAGCTTTCTTCTTATTAAAAATGTATTTATAAAATAAAAGCCTTAATAAAACAAAAAAATTATGTGTCGCTGTAAATATTCTCTGTGTACCTATTAAAAAAATGTATATACGAATTTCAAAACGCAATGCGACATAGACATGTTTTGTTTAAAAGCTTTCATAAGACTGAATAAAATTGTTGTTTACTTTTACTCTTTGGTGAGTATTTTTGTTTTCATTCGGCTGTATACATATAAGATATTTAGTTATAGATTCTGAAATTTATATATTCTTCTAAACGAAGGCATCTCATATGCGTCTGGTAATATATATATATGGATCTATTTTCAAATGAATCTAGATCATAGAATATTGATGAAGTACAAACTTCGTAGTTATCCACAAAATAAGATTGATATCTTTGCCAAAGAAGAATAACGCATGAAGTGTAAAGATTTTAGATTAATAAGTCTAATGTAGCACTGGTTGAAAATATTTTTGAAAATTATTCATCTACGCATATATTTATATACAAACCATGCAATTTACATATGGGTCAATCCAGTTTGGATTCAAAAATTTTTTAACGTGAGACTTTGTTTAATATTCAAGTTTTAATGCAGAACTGCAAAGATGTATTCCTATACTGTATTGATTATGAAAAGCTTTTGATATAGTACAACAGAAACAAAAGCAATGAAATACCAAGAATGATAGAATGATTACGCCGTCCGAATGTTTTCCCGTTAGATGACGTAACGTGTCTGCCGCGAGGGTTACCAAGTCTGTTTCATGTGTGAAAATTAAAAAATCTTGCGAAAAATGTATGTTTTATTTGATAGTTGGTAACCCTGCAATTAAAATCACTTTGACAGTTCTCAAAAAAATATTTAATCAGTTCTTGTTATAAATTACATATTTCGCCTTATATTTTATTTAAAATAATATTAAAATAATTAAAATCAATTAAAGCATTATGTAAAGTGTGTTAATAAGTTGCAGCATAAAGAAAAACTAAAAAACAAAAAGGCAGAAAAAACGTAAACATGAGGTGTGCAGTGGTCCAAGAATGATTAAATGCAATCAAAACTAATATATTAGGTATTTTTAACGAAATGGTTATATATTTTACTATAGATGTATCATTTTAGTACCATTTCGTGTGATGCAATATTTTTAAGATTAAACCAGAGGACCCCTGCTGCTCCGCAGCATTGTATTATATTAATTTTTATAACATAATACCAAAATTTGCCAAGAGAAGTTAACGTACATTAATGCCAAAATATGCCAAGATAAGTTAACGTACAGTAAAAGTAAAGTTGATTCTCCACGCATACCTTTCCTCAAACCCAACGAATTTAAGCAGTTAATAGCTCAAAAAAAGGAGCCTGATCCACTGAGTGTTCTTAGACCTATGTCAACAGCCTACGTTAATTAGAACTCTAGTTATGGAGGTTTGAGAGAAGAAAAATATTGAAAAAAATCTTGAATGCAAAGTTTATTCATAAATTCTTTTAATATATAAGATGGCGAAAAATTGCTGCTTTCAAACGGATATCAAAGGACATTGAAACAAATAAATAAGCGAAAAAACCTTTTTTTTAGATGTAGAACGTACTTTAGAATAAGGTTACTAAATGCCGAAATTGCTCAAAATATCAATAAACGAAAGAGGAAATTCAATAAAAGCACAGAACAAGGCCTTTAAAAATTTGTTCAAATATTATTTAGTGTCTCAGTGAATTTAAAATAAATTAACAAATTTATAAAAATAAATTTTTTTCTAACAAATAATTTTAGGAGAAAAATAATATATTATCCCACTGTTACAATGTTATTGTTTATGTTTAAACATACACATAAACATAACAGTTTGACAGCTGAAAATTATTAGCCAATTTGAGTGACGTCACGTGCCTCACTGGTATAGAAAATTTTAATAGTGTTTGCATTATGGTGTAATCTTGTATATTTCAACGATGAAAAAGCAACAGTAGCTCACAAAACAAACCAAACACTAAAGCAACTTTTTACGCGTAACAAAACAAGACATCATAAATATTGACAATGTTGTATATGAATTGCATGCCATGGCAATGAGAGGGAGAGGTGTAACAAAGTTTACGTTGGAACAAAAAAACGAATGTTACCCAGCAATCTCACATCACACTGCAAGTTCGAAAAACTCAATACTCTCACATTTTTTTACTAATACACACACATTTTCCGCAGTGGTCACACTAATGGCACCAAATTTTTCGTGCGAGTACTGGCAGACACTAACGATGATTAATGTTACCCTGTTATAAATTTAATGCAAATTTACTGGATTCTGTAAAATTGTAATTAAAGTTTTAAGTTGTTAAATCAATTATAATGATTTATTTTTTGAAATGTGCTTGTATAATAAACTCGGTAACTCTATTTAAAAAAAAATAAGAGAGAGAAGTAAACAAATTGTTTCAAGTTTACGCTTCGACAACATTTTAAAAATGAGATTGCAGTCAGATGTGTGAGCACAAAAGTTAATGGCGATGGATTCGACTAATACGAACAATTTTTGGTTGATAATACGTACACAACGATTTCACAATTGCAGCGTGACGTGAGATTGGGGGGCTAGGGACAAGAATTTGTGATATCTGTGTACTGACTTGTAAGTATTTATTTATATTTTCTGTGTCGTGAAGTCCAGTTTTTTGGATAAATAAGTAATTGTGATCACAAAAATAGAATCGTAAGTTGATCTGTGATACTAGCATTAATTTAATTTTATAATAATAATTAAAAAATTTTGCTTTGTGTTTATTTTATTTTGTCGCCAGATTTTAAAAAATAAAAACACTCCTGAAGATGTCTAAAGAAAGCAGACTAAACGTTGGTAAAAATTAATATTATTTGATTTTTATGTTCATAAAAATTTGAATATTTATATCACCAGCAAGTTTCCTGACCTCTTCGTTGAAATCTGAAATTTTCGGGTTAAATGATTGGGTGATATTGAAATGACTCACATATGAAAAAATATATCTAATCAGTTTAAGTAGAATATAGGAGAACTCTTGATTTCAATAGCATAATTAAAAGTAACAATTTAAAAGGCTAAAAATAACCTGGGCGACGCACAATGGCGCTTTTTGACTTTTTTTCGTTGCAAAAATCATAACTTTTGAACCAATTGGGATAATTAAATGAATTAAAAGACATGTAATTGACAATTGTCCAGCCTACGAAATAAGTGTTCTAGATGCTTACTTATGGGTTATCAAAGTTGAAACTAAAAAACATGTTAGAGTGTTAAATTTTTTAATGCCCTCGACCAAAAGTTGGGTACGGCTACTACTTTGAAACTGTTGCCGATACTGAAACATTAAATCCGAACACCAATTAAATTTAACATTAAATGGATTTCTTGTTGGTCAATTTCTATTATAAAAATTATAACAATGATCCTTAAAATGAATTAATTACTATTGAAAAATTTTATTATTTTTCTTTTACTAGAGAAGAAACCCCTTAAGTACTTTATAAAACATTAATAAAATCCATTATTTGACGCAGCCGGCATCATAATATCCAAAGTTTGATCCCTATAAATCTGTTTTGAGACCTTAGAAGTCATACGATAATTAAAAAATAAAGTCGAATGACTCTTGGCTATAAATTATTAATATTAAAACAAGGAAATTATAAAATAATTTTATTTAATACAAAAAAACAAAAATAATAAAAACAGGTAAGAAACTAAAGAATAACAGTAAAATTTTTAATTTTTAATTTTTATTTTTAATTATTAATTTTTAATTTGTAATTTTTAATTTTCAATTTTTAATTTTTTATTTTAAAATTTTAATTTTTAATTTTTAATTTTTAATTTTTAATTTTTAATTTTTAATTTTTAATTTTTTATTTTTAATTTTTAATTTTTAATTTTTAGTTTTTAATTTTTAATTTTTAATTTTTAATTTTTAATTTTTAATTTTTAATTTTTAATTTTTAATTTTTAATTTTTAATTTTTAATTTTTAATTTTTAATTTTTAATTTTTAATTTTTAATTTTTAATTTTTAATTTTTAATTTTTAATTTTTAATTTTTAATTTTTAATTTTTAATTTTTAATTTTTAATTTTGAATTTTTAATTTTTAATTTTTAATTTTTAATTTTTAATTTTTAATTTTTAATTTTTATTTTTTAATTTTTAATTTTTAATTTTTAATGTTAATTTTAATTTCTAATTTCTAATTTTTAATATTTAATTCTTAGTTTTTAATTTTTAGTTTTTAATTTTTAATTTTTAATTTTTAATTTTTAATTTTTAATTTTTAATTTTTAATATTTATTTTTTAATTTTCAATTTTTAATTTTTAATTTTTAATTTTTAATTTTTAATTTTTAATTTTTAAATTTTAATTTTTAATTTTTAATATTTAATTTTTAATTTTTAATGTTAAATTTTTAATTTTTAATTTTATATTTTTTAACTTTTAATTTTTAATTTTAATTTTTAATTTTTAATTTTTAATTTTTAATTTTTAATTTTTAATTTTTAATTTTTAATTTTTAATTTTTAATTTTTAATTTTTAATTTTTAATTTTTAATTTTTAATTTTTAATTTTTAATTTTTAATTTTAAATTTTTAATTTTTAATTTTTAATTTTTAATTTTTAATTTTTAATTTTTAATTTTTTATTTTTAATTTTTAATTTTTAATTTTCAATTTTTAATTTTTAATTTTTAATTTTTAATTTTTAATTTTTAATTTTTAATTTTTAATTTTTAATTTTTAATTTTTAATTTTTAATTTTAATTTTTAATTTTTAATTTTTAATTTTTAATTTTTTATTTTTAATTTTTAATTTTTAATTTTTAATTTTTAATTTTTAATTTTTAATTTTTAATTTTTAATTTTTTATTTTTAATTTTTAATTTTTAATTTTTAATTTTTAATTTTTAATTTTTAATTTTTAATTTTTAATTTTTAATTTTTAATTTTTAATTTTTAATTTTTAGTTTTTAATTATTAATTTTTAATTTTTAATTTTTAATTTTTAATTTTTAATTTTTAATTTTTAATTTTTAATTTTTAATTTTTAATTTTTAATTTTTATTTTTTAATTTTAATTTTTATTTTTAATTTTTAATTTTTAATTTAAAATTTAAAATTTTAAATTTTTAATTTTTAATTTTTAATTTTTAATTTTTAATTTTTAATTTTTAATTTTTAATTTTTAATTTTTAATTTTTAATTTTTAATTTTTAATTTTTAATTTTTAATTTTTAATTTTTTATTTTTAATTTTTAATTTTTAATTTTTAATTTTTAATTTTAATTTTTAATTTTTAATTTTTAATTTTTAATTTTTAATTTTTAATTTTTAATTTTTAATTTTTAATTTTTAATTTTTAATTTTTAATTTGTAATTTTTAATTTTTAATTTTTAATTTTTCATTTTTAATTTTTAATTTTTAATTTTTAATTTTATTTTTAATTTTTAATTTTTAATTTTTAATTTTTAATTTTTAATTTTTAATTTTTAATTTTTAATTTTTAATTTTTAATTTTTAATTTTTAATTTTTAATTTTTAATTTTTAATTTTTAATTTTTAATTTTAAATTTTTTATTTTTAATTTTTAATTTTTAATTTTTAATTTTTAATTTTTAATTTTTAATTTTTAATTTTTAATTTTTAATTTTTAATTTTTAATTTTTAATTTTTAATTTTTAATTTTTAATTTTTAACTTTTAAATTTTAATTTTTAATTTTTAATTTTTAATTTTTAATTTTTAATTTTTAAACTTTAATTTTTAATTTTTTATTTTTAATTGTTAAATTTTAATTTTTAATTTTTGATTTTTAATTTTTAATTTTTAATTTTTAATTTTTAATTTTTAATTTTTAATTTTTAATTTTTAATTTTTAATTTTTAATTTTTAATTTTTAATTTTTAATTTTTAATTTTTAATTTTTAATTTTTAATTTTAATTTTTAATTTTTAATTTTTAATTTTTAATTTTTAATTTTTAATTTTTAATTTTTAATTTTTAATTTTTAATTTTTAATTTTTAATTTTTAATTTTTAATTTTTAATTTTTAATTTTTAATTTTTAATTTTTAATTTTAAATTTTTAATTTTTAATTTTTAATTTTTAATTTTTAATTTTTAATTTTTATTTTTAATTTTTAATTTTTAATTATTTTAATTTTTAATTTTTCAATTTTTAATTTTTAATTTTTAATTTTTAATTTTTAATTTTTAATTTTTTAATTTTTAATTTTTAATTTTTAATTTTTAATTTTAATTTTTAATTTTTAATTTTTAATTTTTAATTTTAATTTTTAATTTTTAATTTTTAATTTTTAATTTTTAATATTTAATTTTTAATTTTTAATTTTTAATTTTTAATTTTTAATTTTTAATTTTTAATTTTTAATTTTAATTTTTAATTTTTAATTTTTAATTTTTAATTTTTAATTTTTAATTTTTAATTTTTAATTTTTAATTTTTAATTTTTAATTTTTAATTTTTAATTTTTAATTTTTAATTTTTAATTTTTAATTTTTAATTTTTAATTTTTAATTTTTAATTTTTAATTTTATTTTTAATTTTTAATTTTTAATTTTTAATTTTAAATTTTTTATTTTTAATTTTTAATTTTTAATTTTTAATTTTTAATTTTTAATTTTTAATTTTTAATTTTTAATTTTTAATTTTTAATTTTTAATTTTTAATTTTTAATTTTTAATTTTAATTTTTAATTTTTAATTTTTAATTTTTAATTTTTAATTTTTAATTTTTAATTTTTAATTTTTAATTTTTAATTTTTAATTTTTAATTTTTAATTTTTAATTTTTAATTTTTAATTTTTAATTTTTAATTTTTAATTTTTAATTTTTAATTTTTAATTTTTAATTTTTAATTTTTAATTTTTAATTTTTAATTTTTAATTTTTAATTTTTAATTTTTAATTTTTAACTTTTAACTTTTAATTTTTAATTTTTAATTTTTAATTTTTAATTTTTAATTTTTAATTTTTAATTTTTAATTTTTAATTTTTAATTTTTAATTTTAATTTTTTATTTTTAATTGTTAAATTTTAATTTTTAATTTTTGATTTTTAATTTTTATTTTTTAATTTTTAATTTTTAATTTTTAATTTTCAAATTTTAAATTTTAAATTTTAATTTTTAATTTTTAATTTTTAATTTTTAATTTTTAATTTTTAATTTTTAATTTTTAATTTTTAATTTTTAATTTTTAATTTTTAATCTTTAATTTTTAATTTTTAATTTTTTATTTTTAATTTTTAATTTTTAATTTTAATTTTTAATATTTAATTTTTAATTTTTAATTTTTAATTTTTAATTCTTAATTTTTAATTTTTAGTTTTTAATTTTTAATTTTTAATTTTTAATTTTTATTTTTTAATTTTTAATTTTTAATTTTTAATTTTTAATTTTTAATTTTTAATTTTTTATTTTTAAATTTTTAATTTTTAATTTTTAATTTTTAAATTTTAAGTTTTAATTTTTAATATTTAATTTTTAATTTTTAATGTTAAATTTTAGTTTTTAGTTTTTAACTTTTAATTTTTAATTTTTAATTTTTAATTTTTAATTTTTAATTTTTAATTTTTAATTTTTAATTTTTAATTTTTAATTTTTAATTTTTAATTTTTAATTTTTAATTTTTAATTTTTAATTTTTAATTTTTAATTTTTAATTTGTAATTTTTAATTTTTAATTTTTAATTTTTAATTTTTAATTTTTAATTTTTAAGTTTTAAGTTTTAATTTTTAATTTTTAATTTTTAATTTTTAATTTTTAATTTTTAATTTTTAATTTTTAATTTTTAATTTTTAATTTTTAATTTTTAATTTTTAATTTTAATTTTTAATTTTTAGTTTTTAATTTTTAATTTTTAATTTTTAATTTTTTATTTTTAATTATTAATTTTTAATTTTTAATTTTTAATTTTTAATTTTTAATTTTTAATTTTTAATTTTTAATTTTTAATTTTTAATTTTTAATTTTAATTTTTAATTTTTAATTTTTAATTTTTAATTTTTAATTTTTAATTTTTAATTTTTAATTTTTAATTTTTAATTTTTAATTTTTAATTTTTAATTTTTAATTTTTAATTTTTAATTTTTAATTTTTAATTTTTAATTTTTAACTTTTAATTTTTAATTTTTAATTTTTAATTTTTAATTTTTAATTTTTAATTTTTAATTTTTAATTTTTAATTTTTAATTTTTTATTTTTAATTGTTAAATTTTAATTTTTAATTTTTGATTTTTAATTTTTATTTTTTAATTTTTAATTTTTAATTTTTAAATTTTAAATTTTAAATTTTAATTTTTAATTTTTAATTTTTAATTTTTAATTTTTAATTTTTAATTTTTAATTTTTAATTTTTAATTTTTAATTTTTAATCTTTAATTTTTAATTTTTAATTTTTAATTTTTAATTTTTAATTTTTAATTTTTAATTTTTAATTTTAATTTTTAATATTTAATTTTTAATTTTTAATTTTTAATTTTTAATTTTTAATTTTTAATTTTTAATTTTTAATTTGTAATTTTTAATTTTTAATTTTTAATTTTTAATTTTTAAGTTTTAAGTTTTAATTTTTAATTTTTAATTTTTAATTTTTAATTTTTAATTTTTAATTTTTAATTTTTAATTTTTAATTTTTATTTTTAATTTTTAATTTTAAATTTTTAATTTTTAATTTTTAATTTTTAATTTTTAATTTTTAATTTTTAATTTTTAATTTTTAACTTTTAATTTTTAATTTTTAATTTTTAATTTTTAATTTTTAATTTTTAATTTTTAATTTTTAATTTTTAATTTTTAATTTTTAATTTTTAATTTTTAATTTTTAATTTTTAATTTTTAATTTTTAATTTTTAATTTTTAATTTTTAATTTTATTTTTATTTTTTAATTTTTAATTTTTAATTTTTAATTTTTAATTTTTAATTTTTAATTTTTAATTTTTAATTTTTAATTTTTAATTTTTAATTTTTAATTTTTAATTTTTAATTTTTAATTTTTAATTTTTAATTTTTAATTTTTAATTTTTAATTTTTAATTTTTAATTTTTAATTTGAAATTTTTTATTTTTAATTTTTAATTTTTAATTTTTAATTTTTAATTTTTAATTTTTAATTTTTAATTTTTAATTTTTAATTTTTAATTTTTAATTTTTAATTTTTAATTTTTAATTTTTAATTTTCAATTTTTAATTTTTAATTTTTAATTTTTAACTTTTAACTTTTAATTTTTAATTTTTAATTTTTAATTTTTAATTTTTAATTTTTTATTTTTAATTGTTAAATTTTAATTTTTAATTTTTGATTTTTAATTTTTATTTTTTAATTTTTAATTTTTAATTTTTAATTTTTAATTTTTAAATTTTAGATTTTAAATTTTAATTTTTAATTTTTAATTTTTAATTTTTAATCTTTAATTTTTAATTTTTAATTTTTAATTTTTAATTTTTAATTTTTAATTTTTAATTTTTAATTTTTAATTTTTAATTTTTAATTTTTAATTTTTAATTTTAATTTTTAATATTAAATTTTTAATTTTTAATTTTTAATTTCTAATTTTTAATTCTTAATTTTTAATTTTTAGTTTTTAATTTTTAATTTTTAATTTTTAATTTTTATTTTTTAATTTTTAATTTTTAATTTTTAATTTTTAATTTTTAATTTTTAATTTTTAATTTTTAATTTGTAATTTTTAATTTTTAATTTTTAATTTTTAATTTTTAATTTTTAATTTTTAAGTTTTAATTTTTAATTTTTAATTTTTAATTTTTAATTTTTAAATTTTAGTTTTTAATTTTTAATTTTTAATTTTTAATTTTTAATTTTTAATTTTTAATTTTTAATTTTTAATTTTTAATTTTTAATTTTATTTTTAATTTTTAATTTTTAATTTTTAATTTTTAATTTTTAATTTTTAATTTTTAATTTTTAATTTTTAATTTTTAATTTTTAATTTTTAATTTTTAATTTTTAATTTTTAATTTTTAATTTTTAATTTTTATTTTTAATTTTTAATTTTTAATTTTTAATTTTTAATTTTTAATTTTTAATTTTTAATTTTTAATTTTTAATTTTTAATTTTTAATTTTTAATTTTTAATTTTTAATTTTTAATTTTTAATTTTTAATTTTTAATTTTTAATTTTTAATTTTTAATTTTTAATTTTTAATTTTTAATTTTTAATTTCTAATTTTTAATTTTAATTTTTAATATTAAATTTTTAATTTTTAATTTTTAATTTCTAATTTTTAATTCTTAATTTTTAATTTTTAGTTTTTAATTTTTAATTTTTAATTTTTAATTTTTAATTTTTATTTTTTAATTTTTAATTTTTAATTTTTAATTTTTAATTTTTAATTTTTAATTTTTTATTTTTAAATTTTTAATTTTAATTTTTAAATTTTAAGTTTTAATTTTTAATTTTTAATATTTAATTTTTAATTTTTAATGTTAAATTTTTAAATTTTAGTTTTTAGTTTTTAACTTTTAATTTTTAATTTTTAATTTTTAATTTTTAATTTTTAATTTGTAATTTTTAATTTTTAATTTTTAATTTTTAATTTTTAAGTTTTAATTTTTAATTTTTAATTTTTAATTTTTAATTTTTAATTTTTAATTTTTAATTTTTAATTTTTAATTTTTAATTTTTAATTTTATTTTTAATTTTTAATTTTTAATTTTTAATTTTAATTTTTAATTTTTAATTTTTAATTTTTAATTTTTAATTTTTAATTTTTAATTTTTAATTTTTAATTTTTAATTTTTAATTTTTAATTTTTAATTTTTAATTTTTAATTTTTAATTTTTAATTTTTAATTTTAATTTTTAATTTTTAATTTTTAATTTTTAATTTTTAATTTTTAATTTTTAATTTTTAATTTTTAATTTTTAATTTTTAATTTTTAATTTTTAATTTTTAATTTTTAATTTTTAATTTTTAATTTTTAATTTTTAATTTTTAATTTTTAATTTTTAATTTTTAATTTTAATTTTAATTTTTAATATTAAATTTTTAATTTTTAATTTTTAATTTCTAATTTTTAATTCTTAATTTTTAATTTTTAGTTTTTAATTTTTAATTTTTAATTTTTAATTTTTATTTTTTAATTTTTAATTTTTAATTTTTAATTTTTAATTTTTAATTTTTAATTTTTAATTTTTTATTTTTAAATTTTTAATTTTTAATTTTTAAATTTTAAGTTTTAATTTTTAATTTTTAATATTTAATTTTTAATTTTTAATTTTTAATTTTTAATTTTTAATTTTAATTTTTAATATTTAATTTTTAATTTTTAATTTTTAATTTTTAATTTTTAATTTTTAATTTTTAATTTTTAATTTTTAATTTTTAATTTTTAATTTTTAATTCTTAATTTTTAATTTTTAGTTTTTAATTTTTAATTTTTAATTTTTATTTTTTAATTTTTAATTTTTAATTTTTAATTTTTAATTTTTTATTTTTAAATTTTTAATTTTTAAATTTTAAGTTTTAATTTTTAAATTTTAATATTTAATTTTTAATTTTTAATGTTAAATTTTTAAATTTTAGTTTTTAGTTTTTAACTTTTAATTTTTAATTTTTAATTTTTAATTTTTAATTTTTAATTTTTAATTTTTAATTTTTAATTTTTAATTTTTAATTTTTAATTTTTAATTTGTAATTTTTAATTTTTAATTTTTAATTTTTAATTTTTAAGTTTTAAGTTTTAATTTTTAATTTTTAATTTTTTTTTAATTTTTTAATTTTTAATTTTTAATTTTTAATTTTTAATTTTTAATTTTTAATTTTTAATTTTTAATTTTTAATTTTTAATTTTTAATTTTTAATTTTTAATTTTTATTTTTAATTTTAAATTTTTAATTTTTAATTTTTAATTTTTAATTTTAATTTTTAATTTTTAATTTTTAACTTTTAATTTTTAATTTTTAATTTTTAATTTTTAATTTTTAATTTTTAATTTTTAATTTTTAATTTTTAATTTTTAATTTTTAATTTTTAATTTTTAATTTTTTAATTTTTAATTTTTAATTTTATTTTTATTTTTTAATTTTTAATTTTTAATTTTTAATTTTTAATTTTTAATTTTTAATTTTTAATTTTTAATTTTTAATTTTTAATTTTTAATTTTTTAATTTTTAATTT
>CAVMKG010000495.1:0-7500 GCA_963682025.1 Cordilura impudica
ATTTTTAATTTTTAATTTTTAATTATTTTAATTTTTAATTTTTAATTTTTAATTTTTAATTTTTAATTTTTAATTTTTAATTTTTAATTTTTTAATTTTTAATTTTTAATTTTTAATTTTTAATTTTTAATTTTTAATTTTTAATTTTTAATTTTTAATTTTTAATTTTTAATTTTTAATTTTTAATTTTTAATTTTTAATTTTTAATTTTTAATTTTTAATTTTTAATTTTTAATTTTTAATTTTTAATTTTTAATTTTTAATTTTTAATTTTTAATTTTTAATTTATAATTTATAATTTTTAATTTTAATTTTTAATTTTTAAATTTTTAACTTTTTAATTTTTAATTTTTAATTTTTAATTTTTAATTTTTAATTTTTAATTTTTAATTTTTAATTTTTAATTTTTTAATTTTTAATTTTTAATTTTTAATTTTTAATTTTTAATTTTTAATTTTAATTTTTAATTTTTAATTTTTAATTTTTAATTTTTAATTTTTAATTTTAATTTTTAATTTTTAATTTTTAATTTTTAATTTTTAATTTTTAATTTTTAATTTTTAATTTTTTAATTTTTAATTTTTAATTTTTAATTTTTAATTTTTAATTTTTAATTTTTAATTTTTAATTTTTAATTTTTAATTTTTAATTTTTAATTTTTAATTTTTAATTTTTAATTTTAATTTTTAATTTTTAATTTTTAATTTTTAATTTTTAATTTTTAATTTTTAATTTTTAATTTTTAATTTTTAATTTTTAATTTTTAATTTTAATTTTTAATTTTTAATTTTTAATTTTTAATTTTTAATTTTTAATTTTTAATTTTTAATTTTTAATTTTTAATTTTTAATTTTTAATTTTTAATTTTTAATTTTTAATTTTTAATTTTTAATTTTTAATTTTTAATTTTTAATTTTAATTTTTAATTTTTAATTTTTAATTTTTAATTTTTAATTTTTAATTTTTAATTTTTAATTTTTAATTTTTAATTTTTAATTTTTAATTTTTAATTTTTAATTTTTAATTTTTAATTTTTAATTTTTAATTTTTAATTTTTAATTTTTAATTTTTAATTTTTAATTTTTAATTTTTAATTTTTAATTTTTAATTTTTAATTTTTAATTTTTAATTTTTAATTTTTAATTTTTAATTTTTAATTTTTAATTTTTAATTTTTAATTTTTAATTTTTAATTTTTAATTTTTAATTTTTAATTTTTTAATTTTTAATTTTTAATTTTTAATTTTTAATTTTTAATTTTTAATTTTTAATTTTTAATTTTTAATTTTTAATTTTTAATTTTTAATTTTTAATTTTTAATTTTTAATTTTTAATTTTTAATTTTTAATTTTTAATTTTTAATTTTTAATTTTTAATTTTTAATTTTTAATTTTTAATTTTTAATTTTTAATTTTTAATTTTATTTTAATTTTAATTTAATTTTTTAATTTTTATTTTTAATTTTTAATTTTTATTTTTTAATTTTTAATTTTTAATTTTAATTTTTAATTTTTAATTTTTAATTTTTTAATTTTTAATTTTTAATTTTTAATTTTTAATTTTTAATTTTTAATTTTTAATTTTTAATTTTTAATTTAATTTTTAATTTTTAATTTTTAATTTTTAATTTTTAATTTTTAATTTTTTAAATTTTTAATTTTTAATTTTTAATTTTTAATTTTTAATTTTTAATTTTTAATTTTTAATTTTTAATTTTTAATTTTTAATTTTTAATTTTTAATTTTTAATTTTTAATTTTTAATTTTTAATTTTTAATTTTTAATTTTAATTTTTAATTTTTAATTTTTAATTTTTAATTTTTAATTTTAATTTTTAATTTTTAATTTTTAATTTTAATTTTTAATTTTTAATTTTTAATTTTTAATTTTTAATTTTTAATTTTTAATTTTTAATTTTTAATTTTTAATTTTTAATTTTTATTTTTAATTTTTAATTTTTAATTTTTAATTTTTAATTTTTAATTTTTAATTTTTAATTTTTAATTTTTAATTTTTAATTTTTAATTTTTAATTTTTAATTTTTAATTTTTAATTTTTAATTTTTAATTTTTAATTTTTAATTTTTAATTTTTAATTTTTAATTTTTAATTTTTAATTTTTAATTTTAATTTTTAATTTTTAATTTTTAATTTTTAATTTTTAATTTTTAATTTTTAATTTTTAATTTTTAATTTTTAATTTTTAATTTTTAATTTTTAATTTTTAATTTTTAATTTTTAATTTTTAATTTTTAATTTTTAATTTTTAATTTTTAATTTTTAATTTTTAATTTTTAATTTTTAATTTTTAATTTTTAATTTTAATTTTTAATTTTTAATTTTTAATTTTTAATTTTTAATTTTTAATTTTTAATTTTTAATTTTTAATTTTTAATTTTTAATTTTTAATTTTTAATTTTTAATTTTTAATTTTTAATTTTTAATTTTTAATTTTTAATTTTTAATTTTTAATTTTTAATTTTTAATTTTAAATTTTAAATTTTTAATTTTTATTTTTTAATTTTTAATTTTTAATTTTTAATTTTTAATTTTTAATTTTTAATTTTTAATTTTTAATTTTTAATTTTTAATTTTTAATTTTTAATTTTTAATTTTTAATTTTTAATTTTTAATTTTTAATTTTTAATTTTTAATTTTTAATTTTTAATTTTTAATTTTTAATTTTTAATTTTTAATTTTTAATTTTTAATTTTTAATTTTTAATTTTTAATTTTTAATTTTAATTTTTAATTTTTAATTTTTAATTTTTAATTTTTAATTTTTAATTTTTAATTTTTAATTTTTAATTTTTAATTTTTAATTTTTAATTTTTAATTTTTAATTTTTAATTTTTAATTTTAATTTTTAATTTTTAATTTTTAATTTTTAATTTTTAATTTTTAATTTTTAATTTTTAATTTTTAATTTTTAATTTTTAATTTTTAATTTTTAATTTTTAATTTTTAATTTTTAATTTTTAATTTTTAATTTTTAATTTTTAATTTTTATTTTTAATTTTTAATTTTTAATTTTTAATTTTTAATTTTTAATTTTTAATTTTTAATTTTTAATTTTTAATTTTTAATTTTTAATTTTTAATTTTTAATTTTTAATTTTTAATTTTTAATTTTTAATTTTTAATTTTTAATTTTTAATTTTTAATTTTTAATTTTTAATTTTTAATTTTTAATTTTTAATTTTTAATTTTTAATTTTTAATTTAAATTTTTAATTTTTAATTTTTAATTTTTAATGTAATTTTTAATTTTTAATTTTTAATTTTTAATTTTTAATTTTTAATTTTTAATTTTTAATTTTTAATTTTTAATTTTTAATTTTTAATTTTTTAATTTTTAATTTTAATTTTTAATTTTTAATTTTTAATTTTTAATTTTTAATTTTTAATTTTTAATTTTTAATTTTTAATTTTTAATTTTTAATTTTTAATTTTTAATTTTTAATTTTTAATTTTTAATTTTTAATTTTTAATTTTAATTTTTAATTTTTAATTTTTAATTTTTAATTTTTAATTTTTAATTTTTAATTTTTAATTTTTAATTTTTAATTTTTAATTTTTAATTTTTAATTTTTAATTTTTAATTTTTAATTTTTAATTTTTAATTTTTAATTTTTAATTTTTAATTTTTAATTTTTAATTTTTAATTTTTAATTTTTAATTTTTAATTTTTAATTTTTAATTTTTAATTTTTAATTTTTAATTTTTAATTTTTAATTTTTAATTTTTAATTTTTAATTTTTAATTTTTAATTTTTAATTTTTAATTTTTAAATTTTTAATTTTTAATTTTTAATTTTTAATTTTTAATTTTTAATTTTTAATTTTTAATTTTTAATTTTTAATTTTTAATTTTTAATTTTTAATTTTTAATTTTTAATTTTTAATTTTTAATTTTTAATTTTTAATTTTTAATTTTTAATTTTTAATTTTTAATTTTTAATTTTTAATTTTTAATTTTTAATTTTTAATTTTTAATTTTTAATTTTTAATTTTTAATTTTTAATTTTTAATTTTTAATTTTTAATTTTTAATTTTTAATTTTTAATTTTTAATTTTTAATTTTTAATTTTTAATTTTTAATTTTTAATTTTTAATTTTTAATTTTAATTTTTAATTTTTAATTTTTAATTTTTAATTTTTAATTTTTAATTTTTTAATTTTTAATTTTTAATTTTTAAATTTTTAATTTTTAATTTTTAATTTTTAATTTTTAATTTTTAATTTTTAATTTTTAATTTTTAATTTTTAAGTTTTAATTTTTAATTTTTAATTTTTAATTTTTAATTTTTAGTTTTTAATTTTAATTTTTAATTTTTTAATTTTAATTTTTAGTTTTTAATTTTAAATTTTAAATTTTTAATTTTAAATTTTTTATTTTTAATTTTTAATTTTTAATTTTTAATTTTTAATTTTTAATTTTTAATTTTTAATTTTTAATTTTTAATTTTTAACTTTTAATTTTTAATTTTTAATTTTTAATTTTTAATTTTTAATTTTTAATTTTTAATTTTTAATTTTTAATTTTTAATTTTTAATTTTTAATTTTTAATTTTTAAATTTTACCACACCAATTTTTAATTTTTAATTTTTAATTTTTAATTTTTAATTTTTAATTTTTAATTTTTAATTTTTAATTTTTAATTTTTAATTTTTAATTTTTAATTTTTAATTTTTAATTTATAATTTTTAATTTTTAATTTTTAATTTTTATTTTTAATTTTTAATTTTTAATTTTTAATTTTTAATTTTTAATTTTTTAATTTTTAATTTTTAATTTTTAATTTTTAATTTTTAATTTTTAATTTTTAATTTTTAATTTTTAATTTTTAATTTTTAATTTTTAATTTTTAATTTTTAATTTTTAATTTTTAATTTTTAATTTTTAATTTTTAATTTTTAATTTTTAATTTTTAATTTAGTTTTTAATTTTTAATTTTAAATTTTAAATTTTTAATTTTGAATTTTTTATTTTTTATTTTTTATTTTTTATTTTAATTTTTAATTTTTAATTTTTAATTTTTAATTTTTAATTTTTAATTTTTAATTTTTAATTTTTAATTTTTAATTTTTAATTTTTAATTTTTAATTTTTAATTTTTAATTTTTAATTTTTAATTTTAAATTTTTAATTTTAATTTTTTAATTTTTAATTTTTAATTTTTAATTTTTAATTTTTAATTTTTAATTTTTTAATTTTTAATTTTTAATTTTTAATTTTTAATTTTTAATTTTTCATTTTTAATTTTTAATTTTTAATTTTTAATTTTTAATTTTTAATTTTTAATTTTTAATTTTTAATTTTTAATTTTTAATTTTTAATTTTTAATTTTTAATTATTAATTTTTTATTTTTAATTTTTAATTTTTAATTTTTAATTTTTAATTTTTAATTTGTAATTTTTAATTATACCCTATACCACTATGTGGTTTGGGTATAATGACTTTGTGCTGCTGTTTGTAACAACCAAAAATATTTGACCTAGACCCATCTTTAATTATACCGATCGAATCAGAATCACTTTCTGAGTTGATTTAACAATGTCCGTCCGTCCGTCCGTCCGTCCGTCCGTCCGTCCGTCCGTCCGTCCGTCTGTGTGTCCATGTAAAGCTTGTAATCAAACTGCAGGTCGCAAATATGAATATATTTTGATGAAATTTGGTATATAAGCTTTTATCGGCCATGGGATGAACGCTATTGAAATTGGTGAGAATCGGTCCATGTTCAGACCTAGCCCCCATACAAATTACCCATATGAAATCGACATAAATTTCCATAAGATCCAAATTGTCATATAGATCTTACTCAAATTGGGTTTGTATGCGTTCATTACATCCACTAATGAGTAGTCCAAAATGATCCCTTTGACCCCATATAGAGCTGCTTCCCGATCTTCACTTAAATCTATTAAAAAAACAAAAATATTCCACTGATTCCTCTCAAATTTTGTTTGTACATATTTTTGCAAAATACAAGAGACTTTACCAAACATGATCAGGATCGGTCCATTTTTGGACCTAGTCCCATTATAGATATAGCATCCGATATGAACTTTTTCATATCTGCAGCCAAAAAAGTTAATAAAAATCCCACTCAAATTTGGTTTTTGCTTATTTTCAATGTCCAGTTAGTTGGGCCTAAGAGATAGGGTTTCTAATTTTCTTACTTGTTTTTAATTATACCCTATACCACTATGTGGTTTGGGTATAATGACTTTGTGCTGCTGTTTGTAACAACCAAAAATATTTGACCTAGACCCATCTTTAATTATACCGATCGATTCAGAATCACTTTCTGAGTTGATTTAACAATGTCCGTCCGTCCGTCCGTCCGTCCGTCCGTCCGTCTGTGTGTCCATGTAAAGCTTGTAATCAAACTGCAGGTCGCAAATATGAATATATTTTGATGAAATTTGGTATATGAGCTTTTATCGGCCATGGGATGAACGCTATTGAAATTGGTGAGAATCGGTCCATGTTCAGACCTAGCCCCCATACAAATTACCCATATGAAATCGACATAAATTACCATAAGATCCAAATTGTCATATAGATCTTACTCAAATTGGGTTTGTATGCGTTCATTACATCCACTAATGAGTAGTCCAAAAATGATCCCTTTGACCCCGTATAGAGCTGCTTCCCGATCTTCACTAAAATCTATTAAAAAACAAAAATATTGCACTGATTCTTCTCAAATTTTGTTTGTACATATTTTTGCAAAATACAAGAGACTTTACCAAACATGATCAGGATCGGTCCATTTTTGGACCTAGTCCCTTTATAGATATAGCATCCGATATGAACTTTTTCATATCTGCAGCCAAAAAAATTAATAAAAATCCCACTCAAATTTGGTTTTTGCTTATTTTCAATGTCCAGTTAGTTGGGCCTAAGAGATAGGGTTTCTAAACGCATGGTATAGGGTATCGTATAGTCGGTCTAGACCGACTATAATTTTCTTACTTGTTTTTAATTTTTAATTTTTAATTTTTAATTTTTAATTTTTAATTTTTAATTTTTAATTTTTAATTTTTAATTTTTAATTTTTAATTTTTAATTTTTAATTTTTAATTTTTAATTTTTAATTTTTAATTTTTAATTTTTAATTTTAATTTTTAATTTTTAATTTTTAATTTTTAATTTTTAATTTTTAATTTTTAATTTTTAATTTTTAATTTTTAATTTTTAATTTTTAATTTTAATTTTTAATTTTTAATTTTTAATTTTTAATTTTTAATTTTTAATTTTTAATTTTTAATTTTTAATTTTTAATTTTTAATTTTTAATTTTTAATTTTTAATTTTTAATTTTTAATTTTTAATTTTTAATTTTTAATTTTTTATTTTTAATTTTTAATTTTTAATTTTTAATTTTTAATTTTTAATTTTTAATTTTTAATTTTTAATTTTAATTTTTAATTTTTAATTTTTAATTTTTAATTTTTAATTTTTAATTTTTAATTTTTAATTTTTAATTTTTAATTTTTAA
>CAVMKG010000495.1:12500-31185 GCA_963682025.1 Cordilura impudica
AATTTTTAATTTTTAATTTTTAATTTTTAATTTTTAATTTTTAATTTTTAATTTTTAATTTTTAATTTTTAATTTTTAATTTTTAATTTTTAATTTTTAATTTTTAATTTTTAATTTTTAATTTTTAATTTTTAATTTTTAATTTTTAATTTTTAATTTTTAATTTTTAATTTTTAATTTTTAATTTTTAATTTTTAATTTTTAATTTTTAATTTTTAATTTTTAATTTTTAATTTTTAATTTTTAATTTTTAATTTTTAATTTTTAATTTTTAATTTTTAATTTTTAATTTTTAATTTTTAATTTTTAATTTTTAATTTTTAATTTTTAATTTTTAATTTTTAATTTTTAATTTTTAATTTTTAATTTTTAATTTTTAATTTTTAATTTTTAATTTTTAATTTTTAATTTTTAATTTTTAATTTTTAATTTTTAATTTTTAATTTTTAATTTTTAATTTTTAATTTTTAATTTTTAATTTTTAATTTTTAATTTTTAATTTTTAATTTTTAATTTTTAATTTTTAATTTTTAATTTTTAATTTTTAATTTTTAATTTTTAATTTTTAATTTTTAATTTTTAATTTTTAATTTTTAATTTTTAATTTTTAATTTTTAATTTTTAATTTTTAATTTTTAATTTTTAATTTTTAATTTTTAATTTTTAATTTTTAATTTTTAATTTTTAATTTTTAATTTTTAATTTTTAATTTTTAATTTTTAATTTTTAATTTTTAATTTTTAATTTTTAATTTTTAATTTTTAATTTTTAATTTTTAATTTTTAATTTTTAATTTTTAATTTTTAATTTTTAATTTTTAATTTTTAATTTTTAATTTTTAATTTTTAATTTTTAATTTTTAATTTTTAATTTTTAATTTTTAATTTTTAATTTTTAATTTTTAATTTTTAATTTTTAATTTTTAATTTTTAATTTTTAATTTTTAATTTTTAATTTTTAATTTTTAATTTTTAATTTTTAATTTTGAATTTTTAATTTTTAATTTTTAGTTTTTAATTTTTAATTTTTAATTTTTAATTTTTAATTTTTAATTTTTAATTTTTAATTTTTAATTTTTAATTTTTAATTTTTAGCTTTAGTTTTTAATTCCTATTTTCCTTAAATCAACACAATGCACTGCATTTGTAGGGGGCATCCCCTAAGTGTTGGTTAACAAAAAAAAAAAAATTTTAATTTTTAATTTTTAATTTTTAATTTTTAATTTTTAATTTTTAATTTTTAATTTTTAATTTTTAATTTTTAATTTTTAATTTTTAATTTTTAATTTTTAATTTTTAATTTTTAATTTTTAATTTTTAATTTTTAATTTTTAATTTTTAATTTTTAATTTTTAATTTTTAATTTTTAATTTTTAATTTTTAATTTTTAATTTTTAATTTTTAATTTTTAATTTTTAATTTTTAATTTTTAATTTTTAATTTTTAATTTTTAATTTTTAATTTTTAATTTTTTTTTTAATTTTTAATTTTTAATTTTTAATTTTTAATTTTTAATTTTTAATTTTTAATTTTTAATTTTTAATTTTTAATTTTTAATTTTTAATTTTTAATTTTTAATTTTTAATTTTTAATTTTTAATTTTTAATTTTTAATTTTTAATTTTTAATTTTTAATTTTTAATTTTTAATTTTTAATTTTTAATTTTTAATTTTTAATTTTTAATTTTTAATTTTTAATTTTTAATTTTTAATTTTTAATTTTTAATTTTTAATTTTTAGTTTTTAATTTTTAATTTTTAATTTTTAATTTTTAATTTTTTATTTTTAGTTTTTAATTTTTAATTTTAAATTTTAAATTTTTAATTTTAAATTTTTTATTTTTTATTTTTAATTTTTAATTTTTAATTTTTAATTTTTAATTTTTAATTTTTAATTTTTAATTTTTAATTTTTAATTTTTAATTTTTAATTTTTAATTTTTAGTTTTTAATTTTTAATTTTTAATTTTTAATTTTTAATTTTTAATTTTTAATTTTTAATTTTTAATTTTTAATTTTTAATTTTTAATTTTTAATTTTTAATTTTTAATTTTTAATTTTTAATTTTTAATTTTTAATTTTTAATTTTTAATTTTTAATTTTTAATTTTTAATTTTTAATTTTTAATTTTTAATTTTTAATTTTTAATTTTTAATTTTTAATTTTTAATTTTTAATTTTTAATTTTTAATTTTTAATTTTTAATTTTTAATTTTTAATTTTTAATTTTTAATTTTTAATTTTTAATTTTTAATTTTTAATTTTTAATTTTTAAATTTTAATTTTTAATTTTTAATTTTTAATTTTTAATTTTTAATTTTTAATTTTTAATTTTTAATTTTTAATTTTTAATTTTTAATTTTTAATTTTTAATTTTTAATTTTTAATTTTTAATTTTTAATTTTTAATTTTTAATTTTTAATTTTTAATTTTTAATTTTTAATTTTTAATTTTTAATTTTTAATTTTTAATTTTTATTTTTTAATTTTTAATTTTTAATTTTTAATTTTTAATTTTTAGTTTTTAATTTTTAATTTTTAATTTTTAATTTTTAATTTTTAATTTTTAATTTTTAATTTTTAATTTTTAATTTTTAATTTTTAATTTTTAATTTTTAATTTTTAATTTTTAATTTTTAATTTTTAATTTTTAAATTTTAATTTTTAATTTTTAATTTTAAATTTTTAATTTTTAATTTTTAATTTTTAGCTTTAGTTTTTAATTCCTATTTTCCTTAAATCAACACAATGCACTGCATTTGTAGGGGGCATCCCCTAAGTGTTGGTTAACAAAAAAAAAAAATTTAATTTTTAATTTTTAATTTTTAATTTCTAATTTTTAATTTTTAATTTTTAATTTTTAATTTTTAATTTTTAATTTTTAATTTTTAATTTTTCATTTTTAATTTTTAATTTTTAATTTTTAATTTTTAATTTTTAATTTTTAATTTTTAATTTTTAATTTTTAATTTTTAATTTTTAATTTTTAATTTTTAATTTTAATTTTTTAATTTTTAATTTTTAATTTTTATTTTTTAGTTTTTAATTTTTAATTTTTAATTTTTAATTTTTAATTTTTAATTTTTAATTTTTAATTTTTAATTTTTAATTTTTAATTTTTAATTTTTAATTTTTAATTTTTAATTTTTAATTTTTAATTTTTAATTTTTAATTTTTAATTTTTAATTTTTAATTTTTAATTTTTAATTTTTAATTTTTAATTTTTAATTTTTAATTTTTAATTTTTAATTTTTAATTTTTAATTTTTAATTTTTAATTTTTAATTTTTAATTTTTAATTTTTAATTTTTAATTTTTAATTTTTAATTTTTAATTTTTAATTTTTAATTTTTAATTTTTAATTTTTAATTTTTAATTTTTAATTTTTAATTTTTAATTTTTAATTTTTAATTTTTAATTTTTAATTTTTAATTTTTAATTTTTAATTTTTAATTTTTAATTTTTAATTTTTAATTTTTAATTTTTAATTTTTAATTTTTAATTTTTAATTTTTAATTTTTAATTTTTAATTTTTAATTTTTAATTTTTAATTTTTAATTTTTAATTTTTAATTTTTAATTTTTAATTTTTAATTTTTAATTTTTAATTTTTAATTTTTAATTTTTAATTTTTAATTTTTAATTTTTAATTTTTAATTTTTAATTTTTAATTTTTAATTTTTAATTTTTAATTTTTAATTTTTAATTTTTAATTTTTAATTTTTAATTTTTAATTTTTAATTTTTAATTTTTAATTTTTAATTATAAATTTTTAATTTTAAATTTTTAATTTTTAATTTTTAATTTTTAATTTTTAATTTTTAATTTTTAATTTTTAATTTTTAATTTTTAATTTTAATTTTTAATTTTTATTTTTTAATTTTTAATTTTTAATTTTTAATTTTTAATTTTTAATTTTTAGTTTTTAATTTTTAATTTTTAATTTTTAATTTTTAATTATTAATTTTTAATTTTTAATTTTTAATTTTTAATTTTTAATTTTTAATTTTTAATTTCTAATTTCTAATTTTTAATTTTTAATTTTTAATTTTTAATTTTTAATTTTTAATTTTTAATTTTTAATTTTTAATTTTTAATTTTTAATTTTTAATTTTTAATTTTTAATTTTTAATTTTTAATTTTTAATTTTTAATTTTTAATTTTTAATTTTTAATTTTTAATTTTTAATTTTTAATTTTTAAATTTTAATTTTTAATTTTTAATTTTAAATTTTTAATTTTTAATTTTTATTTTTTAGTTTTTAATTTTTAATTTTTAATTTTTAATTTTTAATTTTTAATTTTTAATTTTTAATTTTTAATTTTAACTTTTTAATTTTTAATTTTTAATTTTTAATTTTTAATTTTTAATTTTTAATTTTTAATTTTTAATTTTTAATTTTTAATTTTTAATTTTTAATTTTTAATTTTTAATTTTTAATTTTTAATTTTTAATTTTTAATTTTTAATTTTTAATTTTTAATTTTTAATTTTTAATTTTTAATTTTTAATTTTTAATTTTTAATTTTTAATTTTTAATTTTTAATTTTTAATTTTTAATTTTTAATTTTTAATTTTTAATTTTTAATTTTTAATTTTTAATTTTTAATTTTTAATTTTTAATTTTTAATTTTTAATTTTTAATTTTTAATTTTTAATTTTTAATTTTTAATTTTTAATTTTTAATTTTTAATTTTTAATTTTTAATTTTTAATTTTTAATTTTTAATTTTTAATTTTTAATTTTTAATTTTTAATTTTTAATTTTTAATTTTTAATTTTTAATTTTTAATTTTTAATTTTTAATTTTTAATTTTAAATTTTTAATTTTTAATTTTTAATTTTTAATTTTTAATTTTTAATTTTTAATTTTTAATTTTTAATTTTTAATTTTTAATTTTTAATTTTTAATTTTTAATTTTTAATTTTTAATTTTTAATTTTTAATTTTTAATTTTTAATTTTTAATTTTTAATTTTTAATTTTTAATTTTTAATTTTTAATTTTTAATTTTTAATTTTTAATTTTTAATTTTTAATTTTTAATTTTTAATTTTTAATTTTTAATTTTTAATTTTTAATTTTTAATTTTTAATTTTTAATTTTTAATTTTTAATTTTTAATTTTTAATTTTTAATTTTTAATTTTTAATTTTTAATTTTTAATTTTTAATTTTTAATTTTTAATTTTTAATTTTTAATTTTTAATTTTTAATTTTTAATTTTTAATTTTTAATTTTTAATTTTTAATTTTTAATTTTTAATTTTTAATTTTTAATTTTTAATTTTTAATTTTTAATTTTTAATTTTTAATTTTTAATTTTTAATTTTTAATTTTTAATTTTTAATTTTTAATTTTTAATTTTTAATTTTTAATTTTTAATTTTTAATTTTTAATTTTTAATTTTTAATTTTTAATTTTTAATTTTTAATTTTTAATTTTTAATTTTTAATTTTTAATTTTTAATTTTTAATTTTTAATTTTTAATTTTTAATTTTTAATTTTTAATTTTTAATTTTTAATTTTTAATTTTTAATTTTTAATTTTTAATTTTTAATTTTTTTTAATTTTTAATTTTTAATTTTTAATTTTTAATTTTTAATTTTTAATTTTTAATTTTTAATTTTTAATTTTAAATTTTTAATTTTTAATTTTTAATTTTTAATTTTAATTTTTAATTTTTAATTTTTAATTTTTAATTTTTAATTTTTAATTTTAATTTTTAATTTTTAATTTTTAATTTTTAATTTTTAATTTTTAATTTTTAATTTTTAATTTTTAATTTTTTAATTTTAATTTTTAATTTTTAATTTGTAATTTTTAATTTTTAATTTTTAATTTTTAATTTTAATTTTTAATTTTTAATTTTTAATTTTTAATTTTTAATTTTTAATTTTTAATTTTTAATTTTTAATTTTTAATTTTTAATTTTTAATTTTTAATTTTTAATTTTTAATTTTTAATTTTTATTTTTAATTTTTAATTTTTAATTTTTAATTTTTAATTTTTAATTTTAATTTTTAATTTTTAATTTTTAGTTTTTAATTTTTAATTTTTAATTTTTAATTTTTAATTTTTAATTTTTAATTTTAATTTTAATTTTAATTTTAATTTTTAATTTTTAATTTTTAATTTTTAATTTTAATTTTAATTTTTAATTTTTAATTTTTAATTTTTAATTTTTAATTTTTAATTTTTAATTTTTAATTTTTAATTTTTAATTTTTAATTTTTAATTTTTAATTTTTAATTTTTAATTTTTAATTTTTAATTTTTAATTTTTAATTTTTAATTTTTAATTTTTAATTTTTAATTTATAATTTTAGTTTTTAATTTTTAATTTTTAATTTTTAATTTTTAATTTTTAATTTTTAATATTTAATTTTTAATTTTTAATTTTTAGTTTTTAATTTTTAATTTTTAATTTTTAATTTTTAATTTTTAATTTTTAATTTTTAATTTTTAATTTTTCATTTTTAATTTTTAATTTTTAATTTTTAATTTTTAATTTTTAATTTTTAATTTTTAATTTTTAATTTTTAATTTTTAATTTTTAATTTTTAATTTTTAATTTTTAATTTTTAATTTTTAATTTTTAATTTTTAATTTTTAATTTTTAATTTTTAATTTTTAAGTTTTAATTTTTAATTTTTAATTTTTAATTTTTAATTTTTAATTTTTAATTTTTAATTTTTAATTTTTAATTTTTAATTTTTAATTTTTAATTTTTAATTTTTAATTTTTAATTTTTAATTTTTAATTTTTAATTTTTAATTTTTAATTTTTAATTTTTAATTTTTAATTTTTAATTTTTAATTTTTAATTTTTAATTTTTAATTTTTAATTTTTAATTTTTAATTTTTAATTTTTAATTTTTAATTTTTAATTTTTAATTTTTAATTTTTAATTTTTAATTTATAATTTTAAATTTTAATTTTTAATTTATAATTTTAAATTTTTAATTTTTAATTTTTAATTTTTAATTTTTAATTTTTAATTTTTAATTTTTAATTTTTAATTTTTAATTTTTAATTTTTAATTTTTAATTTTTAATTTTTAATTTTTAATTTTTAATTTTTAATTTTTAATTTTTAATTTTTAATTTTTAATTTTTAATTTTTAATTTTTAATTTTTAATTTTTAATTTTTAATTTTTAATTTTTAATTTTTAATTTTTAATTTTTAATTTTTAATTTTTAACTTTTTATTTTTAATTTATAATTTTTATTTTTTAATTTTTAATTTTTAATTTTTAATTTTTAATTTCTAATTTTTAATTTTTAATTTTTAATTCTTAATTTTTAATTTTTAATTTTTAATTTTTAATTTTTAATTTTTAATTTTTAATTTTTAATTTTTAATTTTTAATTTTTAATTTTTAATTTTTAATTTTTAATTTTTAATTTTTAATTTTTAATTTTTAATTTTTAATTTTTAATTTTTAATTTTTAATTTTTAATTTTTAATTTTTAATTTTTAATTTTTAATTTTTAATTTTTAATTTTTAATTTTTAATTTTTAATTTTTAATTTTTAATTTTTAATTTTTAATTTTTAATTTTTAATTTTTAATTTTTAATTTTTAATTTTTAATTTTTAATTTTTAATTTTTAATTTTTAATTTTTAATTTTTAATTTTTAATTTTTAATTTTTAATTTTTAATTTTTAATTTTTAATTTTTAATTTTTAATTTTTAATTTTTAATTTTTAATTTTTAATTTTTAATTTTTAATTTTTAATTTTTAATTTTAATTTTTAATTTTTAATTTTTAATTTTTAATTTTTAATTTTTAATTTTTAATTTTTAATTTTTAATTTTTAATTTTTAATTTTTAATTTTTAATTTTTAATTTTTAATTTTTAATTTTTAATTTTTAATTTTTAATTTTTAATTTTTAATTTTTAATTTTTAATTTTTAATTTTTAATTTTTAATTTTTAATTTTTAATTTTTAATTTTTAGTTTTAATTTTTAATTTTTAATTTTTAATTTTTAATTTTTAATTTTTAATTTTTAATGTTTAATTTTTAATTTTTAATTTTTAATTTTTAATTTTTAATTTTTAATTTTTAATTTTTAATTTTTAATTTTTAATTTTTAATTTTTAATTTTTAATTTTTAATTTTTAATTTTTAATTTTTAATTTTTAATTTTTAATTTTTAATTTTTAGTTTTTAATTTTTAATTTTTAATTTTTAATTTTTAAATTTTAATTTTTAATTTTTAATTTTTAATTTTTAATTTTTAATTTTTAATTTTTAATTTTTAATTTTAAATTTTAAATTTTTAATTTTTAATTTCTAATTTTTAATTTTTAATTTTAATTTTTAATTTTTAATTTTTAATTTTTAATTTTTAATTTTTAATTTTTAATTTTTAATTTTTAATTTTTAATTTTTAATTTTTAATTTTTAATTTTTAATTTTTAATTTTTAATTTTTAATTTTTAATTTTTAATTTTTAATTTTTAATTTTTAATTTTTAATTCTTAATTTTTAATTTTTAATTTTAAATTTTTAATTTTTAATTTTTAATTTTTAATTTTTAATTTTTAATTTTTAAGTTTTAATTTTTAATTTTTAATTTTTAATTTTTAATTTTTAATTTTTAATTTTTAATTTTTAATTTTTAATTTTAAATTTTTAATTTTTAATTTTTAATTTTTAATTTTTAATTTTTAATTTTTAATTTTTAATTTTTAAGTTTTAATTTTTAATTTTTAATTTTTAATTTTTAATTTTTAATTTTTAATTTTTAATTTTTAATTTTTAATTTTTAATTTTTAATTTTTAATTTTTAATTTTTAATTTTTAATACTTAATTTTTAATTTTTAATTTTTAATTTTTAATTTTTAATTTTTAATTTTTAATTTTTAATTTTTAAGTTTTAATTTTTAATTTTTAAGTTTTAAGTTTTAATTTTTAATTTTTAAGTTTTAATTTTTAATTTTTAAATTTTAATTTTTAATTTTTAATTTTTAATTTATTATTTATAATTTATAATTTTAAATTTTTAATTTTTAATTTTTTAATTTTTTATTTCTAATTTTTAATTTTTAATTTTTTATTTTTAATTTTTAATTTTTAATTTTTAATTTTTAATTTTTAATATTTAAGTTTTAATTTATAATTTTAAATTTTTAATTTTTAATTTTTAAACTTTAAACTTTAATTTTTAATTTTTAATTTTTAATTTTTAATTTTTAATTTTTAATTTTTAATTTTTAATTTTTAATTTTTAATTTTTAATTTTTAATTTTTAATTTTTAATTTTTAATTTTTAATTTTTAATTTATAATTTTTAATTTTTTAATTTTTTAATTTTTAATTTTTAATTTTTATTTTTAATTTTTAATTTTTAATTTTTAATTTTTAATTTTTAATTTTTAATTTTTAATTTTTAATTTTTAATTTTTAATATTTAAATTTTAATTTTTAATTTATAATTTATAATTTTAAATTTTTAATTTTTAATTTTTAATTTTTAATTTTTAATTTTTAATTTTTAATTTTTAATTTTTAATTTTTAATTTTTAATTTTTAATTTTTAATTTTTAAACTTTAATTTTTAATTTTTAATTTTTAATTTTTAATTTTTAATTTTTAATTTTTAATTTTTATTTTAAATTTTAAATTTTTAATTTTTAATTTTTAATTTTTAATTTTTAATTTTTAATTTTTAATTTTTAATTTTTAATTTTTAATTTTTAATTTTTAATTTTTAATTTTTAATTTTTTATTTTTAATTTTTAATTTTTAATTTTTAATTTTTAATTTCTAATTTTTAATTTTTAATTTTTAATTCTTAATTCTTAATTTTTAATTTTTAATTTTTAATTTTTAATTTTTAATTTTTAATTTTTAATTTTTAATTTTTAATTTTTAATTTTTAATTTTTAATTTTTAATTTTTAATTTTTAATTTTTAATTTTTAATTTTTAATTTTTAATTTTTAATTTTTAATTTTTAATTTTTAATTTTTAATTTTTAATTTTTAATTTTTAATTTTTAATTTTTAATTTTTAATTTTTAATTTTTAATTTTTAATTTTTAATTTTTAATTTTTAATTTTTAATTTTTAATTTTTAATTTTTAATTTTTAATTTTTAATTTTTAATTTTTAATTTTTAATTTTTAATTTTTAATTTTTAATTTTTAATTTTTAATTTTTAATTTTTCATTTTTAATATTTAATTTTTAATTTTTAATTTTTAATTTTTAATTTTTAATTTTTAATTTTTAATTTTTAATTTTTAATTTTTAATTTTTAATTTTTAATTTTTAATTTTTAATTTTTAATTTTTAATTTTTAATTTTTAATTTTTAATTTTTAATTTTTAATTTTTAACTTTTAATTTTTAATTTTTAATTTTTAATTTTTAATTTTTAATTTTTAATTTTTAATTTTTAATTTTTAATTTTTAATTTTTAATTTTTAATTTTTAATTTTTAATTTTTAATTTTTAATTTTTAATTTTTAATTTTTAATTTTTAGTTTTTAATTTTTAATTTTTAATTTTTAATTTTTAATTTTTAATTTTAATTTTTAATGTTTAATTTTTAATTTTTAATTTTTAATTTTTAATTTTTAATTTTTAATTTTTAATTTTTAATTTTTAATTTTTAATTTTTAATTTTAAGTTTTTAATTTTTAATTTTTAATTTTTAATTTTTAATTTTTAATTTTTAATTTTTAATTTTTAATTTTTAATTTTTAATTTTTAATTTTTAATTTTTAATTTTTAATTTTTAATTTTTAATTTTTAATTTTTAATTTTTAATTTTTAATTTTAAATTTTTAATTTTTAATTTCTAATTTTTAATTTTTAATTTTTAATTTTTAATTTTTAATTTTTAATTTTTAATTTTTAATTTTTAATTTTTAATTTTTAATTTTTAATTTTTAATTTTTAATTTTTAATTTTTAATTTTTAATTTTTAATTTTTAATTTTTAATTTTTAATTTTTAATTTTTAATTTTTAATTTTTAATTTTTAATTTTTAATTTTTAATTTTTAATTTTTAATTTTTAATTTTTAATTTTTAATTTTTAATTTTTAATTTTTAATTTTTAATTTTTAATTTTTAATTTTTAATTTTTAATTTTTAATTTTTAATTTTTAATTTTTAATTTTTAATTTTTAAGTTTTAATTTTTAATTTTTAATTTTTAATTTTTAATTTTTAATTTTTAATTTTTAATTTTTAATTTTTAATTTTTAATTTTTAATTTTTAATTTTTAATTTTTAATTTTTAATTTTTAATTTTTAATTTTTAATTTTTAATTTTTAATTTTTAATTTTTAATTTTTAATTTTTAATTTTTAGTTTTTAATTTTTAATTTTTAATTTTTAATTTTTAATTTTTAATTTTTAATTTTTAATTTTTAATTTTTAATTTTTAATTTTTAATTTTAAATTTTTAATTTTTAATTTTTAATTTTTAATTTTTAATTTTTAATTTTTAATTTTTAAGTTTTAATTTTTAATTTTTAATTTTTAATTTTTAATTTTTAATTTTTAATTTTTAATTTTTAATTTTTAATTTTTAATTTTTAATTTTTAATTTTTAATTTTTAATTTTTAATTTTTAATTTTTAATTTTTAATTTTTAATTTTTAATTTTTAATTTTTAATTTTTAATTTTTAATTTTTAATTTTTAATTTTTAATTTTTAATTTTTAATTTTTAATACTTAATTTTTAATTTTTAATTTTTAATTTTTAATTTTTAATTTTTAATTTTTAATTTTTAATTTTTAATTTTTAATTTTTAATTTTTAATTTTTAATTTTTAATTTTTAAGTTTTAATTTTTAATTTTTAAGTTTTAAGTTTTAATTTTTAATTTTTAAGTTTTAATTTTTAATTTTTAAATTTTAATTTTTAATTTTTAATTTTTAATTTATTATTTATAATTTATAATTTTAAATTTTTAATTTTTAATTTTTTAATTTTTAATTTTTAATTTTTAATTTTTTATTTTTAATTTTTAATTTTTAATTTTTAATTTTTAATTTTTAATATTTAAGTTTTAATTTATAATTTTAAATTTTTAATTTTTAATTTTTAAACTTTAAACTTTAATTTTTAATTTTTAATTTTTAATTTTTAATTTTTAATTTTTAATTTTTAATTTTTAATTTTTAATTTTTAATTTTTAATTTTTAATTTTTAATTTATAATTTATAATTTTAAATTTTTATTTTTTAATTTTTTAATTTTTTAATTTTTAATTTTTAATTTTTTATTTTTAATTTTTAATTTTTAATTTTTAATTTTTAATTTTTAATTTTTAATTTTTAATTTTTAATTTTTAATTTTTAATATTTAATTTTTAATTTTTAATTTATAATTTATAATTTATAATTTATAATTTATAATTTTAAATTTTTAATTTTTAATTTTTAATTTTTAATTTTTAATTTTTAATTTTTAATTTTTAATTTTTAAACTTTAATTTTTAATTTTTAAATTTTAATTTTTAATTTTTAATTTTTAATTTTTAATTTTTAATTTTTAATTTTTAATTTTTAATTTTTAATTTTTATTTTAAATTTTAAATTTTTAATTTTTAATTTTTAATTTTTAATTTTTAATTTTTAATTTTTAATTTTTAATTTTTTATTTTTAATTTTTAATTTTTAATTTTTAAATTTTAAATTTTAATTTCTAATTTTTAATTTTTAATTTTTAATTTTTAATTTTTAATTTTTAATTTTTAATTTTTAATTTTTAATTTTTAATTTTTAATTTTTAATTTTTAATTTTTAATTTTTAATTTTTAATTTTTAATTTTTAATTTTTAATTTTTAATTTTTAATTTTTAATTTTTAATTTTTAATTTTTAATTTTTAATTTTTAATTTTTAATTTTTAATTTTTAATTTTTAATTTTTAATTTTTAATTTTTAATTTTTAATTTTTAATTTTTAATTTTTAATTTTTAATTTTTAATTTTTAATTTTTAATTTTTAATTTTTAATTTTTAATTTTTAATTTTTAATTTTTAATTTTTAATTTTTAATTTTTAATTTTTAATTTTTAATTTTTAATTTTTAATTTTTAATTTTTAATTTTTAATTTTTAATTTTTAATTTTTAATTTTTAATTTTTAATTTTTAATTTTTAATTTTTAATTTTTAATTTTTAATTTTTAATTTTTAATTTTTAATTTTTAATTTTTAATTTTTAATTTTTAATTTTTAATTTTTAATTTTTAATTTTTAATTTTTAATTTTTAATTTTTAATTTTTAATTTTTAATTTTTAATTTTTAATTTTTAATTTTTAATTTTTAATTTTTAATTTTTAATTTTTAATTTTTAATTTTTTAATTTTTAATTTTTAATTTTTAATTTTTAATTTTTAATTTTTAATTTTTAATTTTTAATTTTTAATTTTTAGTTTTTAATTTTTAGTTTTTAATTTTTAATTTTTAATTTTTAATTTTTAATTTTTAATTTTTAATTTTTAATTTTTAATTTTTAATTTTTAATTTTTAATTTTTAATTTTTAATTTTTAATTTTTAATTTTTAATTTTTAATTTTTAATTTTTAATTTTTAATTTTTAATTTTTAATTTTTAATTTTTAATTTTTAATTTTTAATTTTAATTTTTAATTTTTAATTTTTAATTTTTAATTTTTAATTTTTAATTTTTAATTTTTAATTTTTAATTTTTAATTTTTAATTTTTAATTTTTAATTTTTAATTTATAATTTTTAATTTTTAATTTTTAATTTTTAATTTTTAATTTTTAATTTTTAATTTTTAATTTTTAATTTTTAATTTTTAATTTTTAATTTTTAATTTTTAATTTTTAATTTTTAATTTTTAATTTTTAATTTTTAATTTTTAATTTTTAATTTTTAATTTTTAATTTTTAATTTTTAATTTTTAATTTTTAATTTTTAATTTTTAATTTTTAATTTTTAATTTTTAATTTTTAATTTTTAATTTTTAATTTTTAATTTTTAATTTTTAATTTTAATTTTTAATTTTTAATTTTTAATTTTTAATTTTTAATTTTTAATTTTTAATTTTTAATTTTTAATTTTTAAGTTTTATTTTTAATTTTAATTTTTAATTTTTAATTTTTAATTTTTAATTTTGAGTTTTTAATTTTTAATTTTTAATTTTTAATTTTTAATTTTTAATTTTTAATTTTTAATTTTTAATTTTTAATTTTTAATTTTTAATTTTTAATTTTTAATTTTTAATTTTTAATTTTTAATATTTAATTTTTAATTTTTAATTTTTAATTTTTAATTTTTAATTTTTAATTTTTAATATTTAATTTTTAATTTTTAATTTTTAATTTTAAATTTTTAATTTTTAATTTTTAATATTTAATATTAAATTTTTAATTTTTAATTTTTAATTTTTAATTTTTAATTTTTAATTTTTAAGTTTTAATTTTTAATTTTTAAGTTTTAAGTTTTAATTTTTAATTTTTAAATTTTAATTTTTAATTTTTAAGTTTTAATTTTTAATTTTTAATTTTTAATTTTTAATTTTTAATTTTTAATTTTTAATTTTTAATTTTTAATTTTTAATTTATTATTTATAATTTATAATTTTAAATTTTTAATTTTTATTTTTTAATTTTTAATTTTTAATTTTTAATTTTTAATTTTTAATTTTTAATTTTTTATTTTTAATTTTTAATTTTTAATTTTTAATTTTTAATATTTAATATTTAATTTTTAATTTATAATTTTAAATTTTTAATTTTTAATTTTTAATTTTTAAACTTTAAACTTTAAACTTTAATTTTTAATTTTTAATTTTTAAATTTTTAATTTTTAATTTTTAATTTTTAATTTTTAATTTTTAATTTTTAATTTTTTATTTTTAATTTTTAATTTTTAATTTTTAATTTTTAATTTTCAATTTTTAATTTTTAATTTTTAATTTTTAATTTTTAATTTTTAATTTTTAATTTTTAATTTTTAATTTTTAATTTTTAATTTTTAATTTTTAATTTTTAATTTTTAATTTCTAATTTTTAATTTTTAATTTTTAATTTTTAATTTTTAATTTTTAATTTTTAATTTTTAATTTTTAATTTTTAATTTTTAATTTTTAATTTTTAATTTTTAATTTTTAATTTTTAATTTTTAATTTTTATTTTTTAATTTTTAATTTTTAATTTTTAATTTTTAATTTCTAATTTTTAATTTTTAATTTTTAATTTTTAATTTTTAATTTTTATTTTTAATTTTTAATTTTTAATTTTCAATTTTTAATTTTTAATTTTTAATTTTTAATTTTTAATTTTTAATTTTTAATTTTTAATTTTTAATTTTTAATTTTTAATTTTTAATTTTTAATTTTTAATTTTTAATTTTTAAGTTTTAATTTTTAATTTTTAATTTTTAATTTTTTATTTTTAATTTTTAATTTTTAATTTTTAATATTAAATTTTTAATTTTTAATTTTTAATTTTTAATTTTTAAGTTTTAATTTTTAATTTTTAAGTTTTAATTTTTAATTTTTATGTTTTAATTTTTAATTTTTAAGTTTTAATTTTTAATTTTTAATTTTTAATTTTTAATTTTTAATTTTTAATTTATTATATATAATTTATAATTTTTAATTTTTAATTTTTAATTTTTAATTTTTAATTTTTAATTTTTAATTTTTAATTTTTAATTTTTAATTTTTAATTTTTAATTTTTAATTTTTAATTTTTAATTTTTAATTTTTAATTTTTAATTTTTAATTTTTAATTTTTAATTTTTAATTTTTAATTTTTAATTTTTAATTTTTAATTTTTAATTTTTAATTTTTAATTTTTAATTTTTAATTTTTAATTTTTAATTTTTAATTTTTAATTTTTAATTTTTAATTTTTAATTTTTAATTTTTAATTTTTAATTTTTAATTTTTAATTTTTAATTTTTAATTTTTAATTTTTAATTTTTAATTTTTAATTTTTAATTTTTAATTTTTAATTTTTAATTTTTAATTTTTAATTTTTAATATTAAATTTTTAATTTTTAATTTTTAATTTTTAATTTTTAATTTTTAATTTTTAATTTTTAATTTTTAATTTTTAATTTTTAATTTTTAATTTTTAATTTTTAATTTTTAATTTTTAATTTTTAATTTTTAAGTTTTAATTTTTAATTTTTAAGTTTTAAGTTTTAAGTTTTAATTTTTAATTTTTAAGTTTTAATTTTTAATTTTTAAGTTTTAATTTTTAATTTTTAATTTTTAATTTTTAATTTTTAATTTTTAATTTTTAATTTTTAATTTTTAATTTATTATTTATAATTTATAATTTTAAATTTTTAATTTTTATTTTTTAATTTTTGATTTTTAATTTTTAATTTTTTATTTTTAATTTTTAATTTTTAATTTTTAATTTTTAATTTTTAATATTTAATTTTTAATTTATAATTTTAAATTTTAAATTTTTAATTTTTAATTTTTAATTTTTAAACTTTAAACTTTAATTTTTAATTTTTAATTTTTAATTTTTAATTTTTAATTTTTAATTTTTAATTTTTAATTTTTAATTTTTAATTTTTAATTTTTAATTTTTAATTTTTAATTTTTAATTTTTAATTTTTAATTTTTAATTTTTAATTTTTAAGTTTTAATTTTTAATTTTTAATTTTTAATTTTTAATTTTTAATTTTTAATTTTTAATTTTTAATTTTAAATTTTTAATTTTTAATTTTTAATTTTTAATTTTTAATTTTTAATTTTTAATTTTTAATTTTTAATTTTAATTTTTAATTTTTAATTTTTAATTTTTAATTTTTAATTTTTAATTTTTAATTTTTAATTTTTAATTTTTAATTTTTAATTTTTAATTTTTAATTTTTAATTTTTAATTTTTAATTTTTAATTTTTAATTTTTAATTTTTAATTTTTAATTTTTAATTTTTAATTTTTAATTTTTAATTTTTAATTTTAAATTTTAATTTTTAATTTTTAATTTTTAATTTTTAATTTTTAATTTTTAATTTTTAATTTTTAATTTTTAATTTTTAATTTTTAATTTTTAATTTTTAATTTTTAATTTTTAATTTTTAATTTTTAATTTTTAATTTTTAATTTTTAATTTTTAATTTTTAATTTTTATTTTTTAGTTTTTAATTTTTAATTTTTAATTTTTAATTTTTAATTTTTAATTTTTAATTTTTAATTTTTAATTTTTAATTTTTAATTTTTAATTTCAAATTTTTAATTTTTAATTTTTAATTTTTTATTTTTAATTTTTAATTTTTAATTTTTAATTTTTAATTTTTAATTTTTAATTTTTAATTTTTAATTTTTAATTTTTAATTTTTAATTTTTAATTTTTAATTTTTAATTTTTAATTTTTAATTTTTAATTTTTAATTTTTAATTTTTAATTTTTAATTTTTAATTTTTAATTTTTAATTTTTAATTTTTAATTTTTAATTTTTAATTTTTAATTTTTAATTTTTAATTTTTAATTTTTAATTTTTAATTTTTAATTTTTAATTTTTAATTTTTAATTTTTATTTTTTAATTTTTAATTTTTAATTTTTAATTTTTAATTTTTAATTTTTAATTTTTAATTTTTAATTTTTAATTTTTAATTTTTAATTTTTAATTTTTAATTTTTAATTTTTAATTTTTAATTTTTAATTTTTAATTTTTAAGTTTTAATTTTTAATTTTTAATTTTTATTTTTTAATTTTTAATTTTTAATTTTTAATTTTTAATTTTTAATTTTTAATTTTTAATTTCAAATTTTTAATTTTTAATTTTTAATTTTTAATTTTTAATTTTTAATTTTTAAGTTTTAATTTTTAATTTTTAAGTTTTAATTTTTAATTTTTAATTTTTAATTTTTAATTTTTAATTTTTAATTTTTAATTTTTAATTTTTAATTTTTAATTTTTAATTTTTTATTTTTAATTTTTAATTTTTAATTTTTAATTTTTAATTTTTAATTTTTAATTTTTAATTTTTAATTTTTAATTTTTAATTTTTAATTTTTAATTTTTAATTTTTAATTTTTAATTTTTAATTTTTAATTTTTAATTTTTATTTTTTAATTTTTAATTTTTAATTTTTAATTTTTAATTTTTAATTTTTAATTTTTAATTTTTAATTTTTAATTTTTAATTTTTAATTTTTAATTTTTAATTTTTAATTTTTAATTTTTAATTTTTAATTTTTAATTTTTAATTTTTAATTTTTAATTTTTAATTTTTATTTTTTAATTTTTAATTTTTAATTTTTAATTTTTAATTTTTAATTTTTAATTTTTAATTTCAAATTTTTAATTTTTAATTTTTAATTTTTAATTTTTAAGTTTTAATTTTTAATTTTTAAGTTTTAAGTTTTAATTTTTAATTTTTAAGTTTTAATTTTTAATTTTTAGGTTTTAATTTATAATTTTTAATTTTTAATTTTTAATTTTTAATTTATTATTTATAATTTATAATTTTAAATTTTTAATTTTTATTTTTTAATTTTTAATTTTTAATTTTTAATTTTTAATTTTTAATTTTTTATTTTTAATTTTTAATTTTTATTTTTTAATATTTAATTTTTAATTTATAATTTTAAATTTTAAATTTTTAATTTTTAATTTTTAAACTTTAAACTTTAATTTTTAATTTTTAATTTTTAATTTTTAATTTTTAATTTTTAATTTTTAATTTTTAATTTTTAATTTTTAATTTTTAATTTTTAATTTTTAATTTTTAATTT
>CAVMKG010000496.1:5000-47500 GCA_963682025.1 Cordilura impudica
AGTAAGCAGCACCCACACTTTTTTGTCATCTAAAAGCCCGACAAAAAATAAAAATCAGGCAAACTAAGTATGTAAGTGAATAGTTTCAGTAAAATAGCGATCGGTTTGCTCTTCCTTTTTCCTGCAGCCACACAATATCCACCATAGTATAAAAGTGCCTCCAGTCAAATTGGTTTCTGTTGACAGAGTTTACGTTAATACTCGTATGTACTTATGTTTGTACGGACGTCGTCGTTGTATGTTGCTCGTCTCGTTGGCCTCAGGCATTTGGGCAATGTTAAAGCTATTAGCGTGTTTTGTTGTTGAATTTTCCCAGTTTGTATACTAGTACATAGCTATACATGTTACCAAGTGATTGCAGTGGGTTGGTTGCTGTTGTTGTTATTGCCTTTACTATTGGTGCAACAGCGAGTATATTACTGTTGTTTGTGTTATTGGCATTTCGAGGTTACTAATTGTGGTTAACAACACATATTTAACAATATAATCATGGATGGATTCCAGAATCATTTTCTCTAAATAATGAAACTACTTTTTCGAAATGATCTCTTCCAGATTTACACGCGAATTGATATACATCAACAGAATTATAAATTATGGTTTAAAGTTTCTTCAATTTGCTATATTAATTGACTGTTTAGTGCATGTTTCAGAAACAAAAAACAAATTATTCAAATAATCATTGCTATAAAAATAATACATGTGGCTATAAAAATAGGACAAACAAAATATATATCGGATATGGGCTTGGCTTCTAAACTAAATGAAGCTATATCCATCTTCTTGATAACTATAATATTTCTCTCACGCTGTGTTAAAAAAGTTCACCCACAATTCGCGACGAAGATTTTAAGATTGATTAATTGAATTTTATTTATTTCTTTTTTAGAGATGCTTCACCTGATATCCACATATAAAATGCAAGGTAGATAGGAAAGTATTTCAATATACAAAATTTGAGAAAAATTCTGAATCTTCTGTTAAAATATTAAAAATAAAAAAATATTTTCTTATATCGCATACATATGTTTCTCTCCGATATATTATTGAAATTTCAATTTCAAGCGAACTTTAAGTGGGATCTATTAAAATAGATGAAAAAAAAGCTTTATGTGGCTACTGAACATATTATAAAAAAAGTATAAATTAAACAATTTTCAATATTTAAAATTTTATAAAATAAAATTAACTGGTTCCATTCTATTTAGTTATACAGATATTAAAAAACTATTTATTTGTAAGCATATTGTTAAGACGATGCTGAAAATAATGAAATAATTTCAAATTTTGTTAAAGAAAATGGTAGAATGCGATATGTTTTCGATTGAATTGATAAAGGTAATGAATAAAAATTTTAAAAATACAAAATGTAACAAACAGTACCAAAAATGTAGCGATTTCTATACAACTTAAGTTTTTCGTTGCGTCTGTAGTCGGCTATAGTTTCGTAATAAATGTAAACAAATTTTTGTATTTTTATATTTTATAATATAAAATTCTCGTGCCACGGTGTTTGTAATCGTACTCCTCCGAAACGGAAGGTATGAGTATAGGTCGAAAGGTATGTTTCATATCGCTAGGTGATTGGGGCGTGGTACCTCACATACAGGGTTAATTTTTAATATCATATATATTGAGTACTGTGAGAGGGAGAGCTTTGAAAATTTATGTTATGTCACCTATTATTAATGTTTGTAGCCATGACAAAAATGGGCGTGGCACCTCACATACAAAGTAAATATTAAATGTAATATATCTCGAGAACTTTGTACAAAGCTTTGTACATTTGCCTGAGGTTATCCCATTATTAATGTGAGTAGTCGGACAAAAATGCTTATGATCGGAGCAGTGGGCATGGCACCGCCCATACAAAGTATTTATATAATATCATATAACTGGACTACTATAAAAGGGAAAGCCTTGACTTTTTCTACGAGTCCATCAGATATTAATGTGAATAGTCAAATAAAAAATGGGCGGGATCCTATCAATGGGCGTGGCAACTCCCATAAAAAAAATATTAAATGTCATATATCTGGGGCACTGTAATATTGAAACCTTGGGACTTTGCGTAAGCCCATAAATTATTCACGTAATTAGTTGAACAAAATATGGACGTGATCGGAATAGTGAGCGTGCAAATACATAATATCATATAACTGTATATACATAATATCATATAACTGGAGAACTATAAAAGGGAAAGCCTTGGCACTTTGTATGAGTCTATCATATATTAATGTAAGTAGTCGGACAAAAAATGGCGGGATAGGATTAGTGGGCGTGGCACCTCCTACACAAAAATATAAAGTACTATGAAAGCGCAGTCTTCAAATTTTTGATAAGCACTTAAATTACCAATGTGATTAGTCGCGAAAAATATGGACAGAATCGTCATATACATCGGCAAAATCAAATATCGCCAAAATCAAAAATCGCCAAATTAAATATCGCATACCACGGCAACAACTACGGCTGAAAGGTGGATCTCCGGTTATTCTACTTCGGAGTTTGAACGGCTGTGCAATGACACTCGATTGGTCATTACAATATTGATGAAAAACCATTTGAATGCAAAATTTTCGAGCCGAATATGTTTTGCTGGCACGAATTCCGATGATTCCCACTGGCGACTTTTATATTTATTTAATTAAAATCAATTTTTAAAAAAGATGTTATAATTAAATCACTTTATTTAAACCATAACAATATATCAACTGTAGCTTATCCAAGCTATTGCTTGAATGCAAGAATACAACTGACCTTTTCTTTAAAATTACATTGGTTTATATTTAATTTTATTATAGCTTATTCTAGATACAATTGTGTTATTTGTTTTTGTAATTTAGTGTCTCATAAGTGTGTTTTGCTTCCTGTATAAAATGCACTGGGAACAAACACCATATGTTAGCAAATTTAATTTAGCACAAAAATATTTGTCATAAGTGTGCTTCGTTTTCTGTAGAATTTACATATTGTAAATACGGACATAAAAATATTTAGCGAATTTATTTGACTGCACTCGTTGAGTAGTTGTAAATTACTATATTTATTTATTAACATTAAAGACCTTAAGAGCTAAATACAAAATCTTAAAACTAAACTATACTAATAAAATCATGCGCACATGCGCATCTTATCTTTTCTATGTATGTATAATAAAATAAGATAAACAACGCTTAATTGGCATAATTTCCCACATGTGTGCTGAAATTGTATCCTAAATAAACAGTGATTATTTCTAATTGTTATTTGGGAATTCCAAGAATCCCTATCATTAAAATAAACACAAAGATAACGAACAGATTTGAACTCATATAGAATTTTACAAATTACAAATTAATGACGTTAAAAATAATGGTGTTCACATTTGAACATTCTGCCGGGCCCGCAATGGCAACGGCATACCAAAGTCTACTTTAACGATAGTTTTATTAGACTTACAACATTTAGACCTTATACAAAGGCAAACAAAAACTAGAATATAAATTGTAACTAAAATTAAAGAAAAATGGCCAGAAACCTTATGAAATTTAAACCTTTTTAATTCAATGTTGGCTGCCTTCATTTCATCGACCCTTTCCATTAAATGGTTTATAGCCTTCGTAGTGTTGATAATAGTGACGTCAAGCCGCTTTACCAATTTTAGTTCAATTTGCTGAAATTCTAGACCCCAGGATGATGTCTGAATAGATAGGTTTGTATTAGATATGAACCGTTGCGATGTTGTTAAAGTCACTCCTTCGTAGGTTGCGGTACACCGTTAGTATTCCCTTTGGAGGTAATGTTATCCAGCTTCGATTATTCTGACCGCAATCAGCAGAGAGAAGGAAATTGTTAAACACTGTGAATATCCAGTGATTTTCTGTAGCTAGTTGTTTCCAAAAGTTTGTTGGCGGAACTTCTTCAAACCCGCAATCAGCGTACCTGGATTGCTTTAAGGCGGACACTTCACACGAGCGTTCGATCGCTGGCTTCCATGGCATCCTACCAATACAATTGAATTGTCCCAGTAAATTTTTCTCACATGCATTCAATTGTGCTAGAAACATCAAAATGTACATGTTGGACACAAAATTATATATTATTAATTCATTTTCAATTCTGGGCATCATGGTTTTGTTATTACCACCAACTAACAGCATTATGAGTTTGTAAATTTCAGAACTATGTTCATTTAATAACGATATTTCTAACTGAATCACCAAGCGTGACCCCATAATGATCCCTTTAGACTTCATTGAATTGTAGACCTCTTTTAACTCCGTACCAGTTGCCTTTCCAAGAAGTACTAAATTATTTGGCAATGACTTCTTGATTTCTGGCTAGAGGCCACATAGCTGGGTGTGTATCCTCGTCTTTTATTATAACGATCGAACCCTCTTTCAAATTATTCTGAGACTGCTTCCATTTCTGCCTTTGCTGCAATGTTGCTAAATATTCTGTTTTCCAGCGATTCCAAAAGTTTTTCTTTAGTTGTTGTATCAACTTCCACCTATTGAGGGAGCTTATGTGCGATGAATCAACATATTCAGGGCAGTCGGTTATCATTCTTCCGATCAGAAAATGTCCGGGTGTTAAAACATCAATATTTTCAATGTTTTCGTGTAGTTATTTCTTTAAACGTGAGCTTTGTATCTCCAATAACACGTTTTAAATGATGCTTAACTGATTTGACACCAGCCCCCAAAATCCCTCCAAAGTGAGGGGTTGCCGGTATTACAGACTCATTATTCTTTACCGCTGCTGCAAAGTCAGCATCTAGTTTTCTGTTTGCACCAACAAAATTTGTTCCGTTGTCCGAGTATATATGGCTACTGACACCTCTTCGTGCAAAAAATCGCTTTAGTGGTGCTAAGAATGCTTCGGTCGTCAGATCACTTACTGCTTCTAAATGAATTGCCTTAGTTGTCATACAAACAAATACGGCAATATATCCTTTGTAGGACTTTTGGCCTCTACCTTTTGAGCACCTTATTTGGATAGGCCCAGAATATTCTATTCCAGTATGTTCAAATGGTGCTGATTCCATAACTTGAGCTTCCGGTAGATTTCCCATGAGTTTCCTTGACACCTTTTGACGATATCTAATGCATTTTGGGCAGCTTTGTATGCATTTTTTAACTGAATTTTTCAGATCTAAAACCCAATATCTTCGTCTTACTGTTGATTCTACCAAACGATTGCCACCATGTAATGTTGAAATATGCGCCTTTTGAATGATTAGATACGCCAAATGTGATTTCCGCAATATTACGGGATGTTTGTTATTGTATGGTAAATTTGAATTTTGTAATCGACCACCTACCCGTAGCATGCCATCCTTGTCAATGAATGGATATAAATTCACAATTTTGCTGTTTTTATTAACAATTCCATCCCTCTTAAGATCACTGAATTCATTTTTGAATTCTTGCCTTTGATGATGTATCAGAATCATCCTTTCTGCAGCCTCCAATTCTAATACAGTGAGATATTGTTGATTTGTTATTGAAGATTGTTGGTTCCTCGAGTAAGCTTTTATTTTATTTGCATATCGCAATATGAACGCCACTACCCTTTGAAGTTTTGTAAAGCTAGAGTATTTGTTAATTAACTCATTCAAAAAATTTGATTTTGATAATCTTAACCATTTGATCTTCTTTTTTTGGCCAATAATGTTGAGGTTTTGACAGCCATTCTGGTCCATTCCACCATAGTGTAAGTTCTTTAAATTTTCGAGCACCAATACCTCTCGATGCCGCATCTGCTGGATTATCTTTGCTGCTGACATGATTCCAGTTGGCATTCGGAGCTAGTGTGGTTATTTCACTAACTCTGTTTCAGACAAACTTATATTTGCTGCCTTTGTTGTTTATCCAACCCAACGTAATAGTAACATCGCTCCAGGCATATGTTGTATGTTGACGTGTAGTAGTGTTGGATACTCTGCTAAAAAGCTTGGCTAATAAATGCGCAGCGCATAGCTCGAGTTTTGGCAACGTCTTCCTATTTTTTATGGGATTCACCTTAGTTTTGGCCGTCACAAGAGTTACTTGGACGGCTGCATATGCTTCCTCTGACGCATCAGCAAAGCCATGAAGCTCACAGTGTAAAATTTTTGTAGTTGGAATCCATCTTGGATCTCGTATTTGTTGAAGCTCTGGTAATTGTGTTGTGAAATCGAGCCACTCTTCTTTGAGATCTTTAGATAATACCTCATCCCATTTTGATTGAAGCAACCACAGCTTTTGAATAAAGAGTTTCACCACAACTGTGTTCGGAGATAACCACCCCAAAGGATCAAAAATTCTTGCTTTTTCTGATAGCGCTTTTCTTTTAGTTATTTCATCTTTTTCGACAAAGTTTATTAAAAATCTGAATTGATCCATTACCGGATCCCAATGCAGCCCCAGAGTTTTAACTGAATCGCCATCCTCAATTTGAATTAGAGCGTTGGAACTGGAAACCTCCACATCTTTTGTTATTGAATTTTCATTAGATAACCATTTTCGCAAATGAAATACAAATGTTGAAAGTTGTTTTGATACTTGGCGATGAATACTTTTGCATTCGTGAACTGTGTCTGCTCCGCTCATCAAATCATCCATGTAGAAATCGGATTTTATAATATTCTTAATATTTTCATTCTGGCAGCTATCAGCAATATGGAAAAGTGACCATACCGCAAGAAATGGAGCTGAAGAAGTTCCGTAAGTTACCGTTGTGAGTTTATATTCTTTTATGGCCTCATATCAATTTTCTCTCCAAAGTATGTGTTGGTATGTCTGATCTTTCTCTGTTACCTTTATCCGACGATACATTTTTTCCGCGTCAGCAGTTACCACATATTTCCATAATCGCAATTTTAGAAGGATATCATATATCTCCCTTGTAGTTTTGGGCCAATAAACATTATGTCGTTCAAGCTTTTTCCGTTTGCGGACTTTGCTGACGCATCGAACACCACACGTAATATTGTTGTCAAACTGGTTTCTCTAATCACTGGTTGGTGTGGCAAATAATATTTACCGATGTTGTTTATCTTTACCAGCATCATATGACCCAATTGAAGATATTCTTTCGTAAATTTAACCTAGTCGCGTTTTTTATTTTATCATTCATTTCCAGCTTTCGTTCGAGGGATAAATAACGTGCCATTGCTTGCTTACTCGAATCTCCAAGTTCATCATCTTCTTTTAGTGGTAAGTTGACCACAATTTTTCCTTCTGCGTCAACTTCTGTAGTATTGTTGAATAGATCCAGGCAAACTTTATCTGCTGTACATTCATCTGTAGTTGTAGGCAATTCTTCTAGTTCCCAAAATCGTTCTAAATTTGTTACAGCTGAGAGAACTTTTGATTTTTTTATGTTGTTTTTTGACGACACCTGATAGAATCCAACCAAATTTCGTCAGTTGTGCGAAAATGCCATTTTTCTTTTGAACTCGTTCTAGGATATTGCTGAAGATGTCGCTTCCAATTACTATTTCAATTCGGTGATATTTGTTTAGCAATGAATCTGCCAAGACAAAGTTATCCCATTTACTCACATCGAATTTAAACGATTGATCAGGTTGAGCACCAGTCAATTGTGGTAATACCAGTGCACCTGCTTCAATCACATGATTACTTATGAATCGAGGCGTAATGAATAATTTTATTTTATTTTTTGACACTCCAACTACAGCGCTTCCAAGGCCGTGTATTTCGGTTTTGCACTTTATTTTAGGTAGTGCTAGAATTTGCGCTGCTTCTTCCGACAATGTTATAATTTGCGATCCTTGATCAATAAGTGCTCTTAGAGTCACATATTCACCATGTATAGATCTTACCTTAACTTGCGCCGTAGCCAACAATACATTTGTAGATGAGTTAGTATTCATTGAAGTCGCAGATTGCTTTTCCATGTAATGCATTATTGTATGATGTTTTTTATCCATTTTGTGATTAAGGCAGTTGTAACAAATTTTAGCTCCTTGAGCCCATTTGTTCCTCTCTTCTACTGACAGCGCCAAGAATTGTCTGCATTCACGAGCTTTATGCCCATTTTTATTGCAGAAATGGCAGAATGTTGGTTCTGAAAACAGAGCTGTTGTTCGGATTGGATTCTTCTGATTGGTACTCATCTTTTTACTTGTAGATGCATCCAGAGCTTGATACTGAAGTTCAACAAAGTTCAACACATCTTCTAATTTTTGTACTTCTTTGGACCTTCTTGTGTTTTGTTTATACAGCAAAAGACCATCTTTGTCTAGCTTCCTAATAATAATTCTAGCAAGAATTGGATCAGCATCATCCAATTTATAACCCATTGCCTTCTCATTTGATGTATCTAGCAAATTTTTAAGGCTTGCAGCTGACATACTATTTGAATTAGGTTGATCTAAAAATGTACCTACCAATTTGGTAAACAGTATTCTTTTGTTTCCAAATCTTTTGTTCAACATTTCCCAGGCTACATCATAATTTTCATTTGTTAGATTTAAATTTTGTATAACCTTAAAAGCATCACCTGATATACTAGTTCACAGACGGAACAACTTTTCTGCAGGAGCTATGCTTGCATTTTCGTGTATCAATTGTTTGAATAACGTGTGGAATGAACTCCATTCTTCCATGTTTCCTTTAAATTGTGGTATTCTTATTGAATCCAGCACCACTGTCTTTTTTCATTTCTTACAGCAGTCATCTTTTTCAGTATTGATTTTAATGCTTCCTTATATTTATTATCAATAATCTCAAATTCTTCCTCGATTTCTTCTGTTGCAGAGAATTCAAATGATTACTCTTTAAACATTTGTTTAATATCAATCATAATTTTTCCCACACACTTTTTTGATATTCCAGGATGCTAATATCGTCATCATCACAGCCATCCGCAATACTATCGTCTAGCTTGGTTATTTCAAGTCTACAATGAATTAGCATTGTACTTTTCTGCTTGAATGTTCTATATTTTCTTCCTTCTTCTGTGGCAATTGTTCCCCCACTCTAAATTTTTTTTGAATATTTTTCTCTACTTGAGCGTCTTCTTCCCATCATTGAGCTTTTTCCTGCTCTCTACGGGCTTCATTTTGGACTTGATGTCGGCTGGAGTTTAATGTCAATAACATCTTACTGAACATTCTCTCCATTTTTCCTCTACTTTCTTCTCTAGTTTCTCTATTTTTCATCTAGTTTCAGGTTACCAGGATTTTCTTTTTGCTTCTGCGGCAACGGTTCCCCCACGTTTGAAGCAGCATTTATTTTTGTTTGCTCGTTGTCATGTAAATGTTTTTTCAACAAGTCTCGAGTATCTCTTATTACAATGATTACCTTGTTATAATAATCCCTTTCAAAATAATCCTCTCTCGTTATTCCGAGGGCCATAAGTTTAGAGTTGTTGCTAATAAACTCGTCCTCAACAGCACTTAGGCTATTTCCTAACGATTTGATGGATGCCGTTGTAAAGCCGCCACCTTCCAATTTTGTTAGAACACTGCTTGGAGACCCCCCCAAGGCACTTTGGCGTTCAAACAATTTTGCTTTCTGAGCCATTTTTGAGCCGCGATTTCAATAATTAAACACTTTAGTTCTTGCACACTTTGAACACAGTTACTGTTTTAAGCCGAAACTGACGCTTTTAAATTTTTGTTACTTTAAAAAATAAAACTTTGATTTATTTTAAACATAAACCAATCTCTGTTATTAGCCAAGATTGTCGCTATATCCGGTTTCTTTTTTTATTTTTTTTTCGAAGGACCATGTAAATAGGGAATTAAAAATTATTTAGCGAATTTATTTGACCATACTCGTTGAGGATTTGTAAATTACTACATTTATTTATTAATAATAAAGACTTTAAGAGCTAAATACAAAATCTTAAAACTAAACTAGACTAATAAAATCATGCGCACATGCGCATCTTATCTTTTCTATGTATGTATAATAAAATAAGATAAACAACGCTTAATTGTCATTATTTCCCACATGTGTGCTGAAATTGTGTCCTAAATAAACAGTGGTTATTTATAATTGTTATTTGGGAATTCCAAGAATCCCTATCATTAAAATACACACAAAGATAACGAACAGATTTGAACTCATATAGAATTTTACAAATTACAAATTAATGACATGTTAAAAATAATGGTGTTCACATTTGAACATTCTGCCGGGCCCGCAATGGCAATGGCGTACCAAAGTCTACTTTAACGATAGTTTTATTAGACTTACAACATTTAGACCTTATACAAAGGCAAACAAAAACTAGAATATAAATTGTAACTAAAATTAAAGAAAATGGCCAGAAACCTTATGAAATTTAAACCTTTTTAATTCAATGTTGGCTGCCTTCATTTCATCGACCCTTTCCATTAAATGGTTTATAGCCTTCTTAGTGTTGATAATAGTGAAGTCAAGCCGCTTTACCAATTTTAGTTCAATTTGCTGAAATTCTAGACCCCAGGATGATGTCTGAATAGATAGGTTTGTATTAGATATGAACCGTTGCGATGTTGTTAAAGTCACTCCTTCGTAGGTTGCGGTACACCGTTAGTATTCCCTTTGGAGGTAATGTTATCCAGCTTCGATTATTCTGACCGCAATCAACAGAGAGAAGGAAATTGTTAAACACTGTGAATATCCAGTGATTTTCTGTAGCTAGTTGTTTCCAAAAGTTTGTTGGCGGAACTTCTTCAAACCCGCAATCAGCGTACCTGGATTGCTTTAAGGCGGACACTTCACACGAGCGTTCGATCGCTGGCTTCCATGGCATCCTACCAATACAATTGAATTGTCCCAGTAAATTTTTCTCACATGCATTCAATTGTGCTAGAAACATCAAAATGTACATGTTGGACACAAAATTATATATTATTAATTCATTTTCAATTCTGGGCATCATGGTTTTGTTATTACCACCAACTAACAGCATTATGAGTTTGTAAATTTCAGAACTATGTTCATTTAATAACGATATTTCTAACTGAATCACCAAGCGTGACTCCATAATGATCCCTTTAGACTTCATTGAATTGTAGACCTCTTTTAACTCCGTACCAGTTGCCTTTCCAAGAAGTACTAAATTATTTGGCAATGACTTCTTGATTTCTGGCTAGAGGCCACATAGCTGGGTGTGTATCCTCGTCTTTTATTATAACGATCGAACCCTCTTTCAAATTATTCTGAGACTGCTTCCATTTCTGCCTTTGCTGCAATGTTGCTAAATATTCTGTTTTCCAGCGATTCCAAAAGTTTTTCTTTAGTTGTTGTATCAACTTCCACCTATTGAGGGAGCTTATGTGCGATGAATCAACATATTCAGGGCAGTCGGTTATCATTCTTCCGATCAGAAAATGTCCGGGTGTTAAAACATCAATATTTTCAATGTTTTCGTGTAGTTATTTCTTTAAACGTGAGCTTTGTATCTCCAATAACACGTTTTAAATGATGCTTAACTGATTTGACACCAGCCCCCAAAATCCCTCCAAAGTGAGGCGTTGCCGGTATTACAGACTCATTATTCTTTACCGCTGCTGCAAAGTCAGCATCTAGTTTTCTGTTTGCACCAACAAAATTTGTTCCGTTGTCCGAGTATATATGGCTACTGACACCTCTTCGTGCAAAAAATTGCTTTAGTGGTGCTAAGAATGCTTCGGTCGCCAGATCACTTACTGCTTCTAAATGAATTGCCTTAGTTGTCATACAAACAAATACGGCAATATATCCTTTGTAGGACTTTTGGCCTCTACCTTTTGAGCACCTTATTTGGATAGGCCCAGAATATTCTATTCCAGTATGTTCAAATGGTGCTGATTCCATAACTTGAGCTTCCGGTAGATTTCCCATGAGTTTCCTTGACACCTTTTGACGATATCTAATGCATTTTGGGCAGCTTTGTATGCATTTTTTAACTGAATTTTTCAGATCTAAAACCCAATATCTTCGTCTTACTGTTGATTCTACCAAACGATTGCCACCATGTAATGTTGAAATATGCGCCTTTTGAATGATTAGATACGCCAAATGTGATTTCCGCAATATTACGGGATGTTTGTTATTGTATGGTAAATTTGAATTTTGTAATCGACCACCTACCCGTAGCATGCCATCCTTGTCAATGAATGGATATAAATTCACAATTTTGCTGTTTTTATTAACAATTCCATCCCTCTTAAGATCACTGAATTCATTTTTGAATTCTTGCCTTTGATGATGTATCAGAATCATCCTTTCTGCAGCCTCCAATTCTAATACAGTGAGATATTGTTGATTTGTTATTGAAGATTGTTGGTTCCTCGAGTAAGCTTTTATTTTATTTACAAATCGCAATATGAACGCCACTACCCTTTGAAGTTTTGTAAAGCTAGAGTATTTGTTCATTAACTCATTCAAAAAATTTGATTTTGATAATCTTAACCATTTGATCTTCTTTTTTTGGCCAATAATGATGAGGTTTTGACAGCCATTCTGGTCCATTCCACCATAGTGTAAGTTCTTTAAATTTTCGAGCACCAATACCTCTCGATGCCGCATCTGCTGGATTATCTTTGCTGCTGACATGATTCCAGTTGGCATTCGGAGCTAGTGTGGTTATTTCACTAACTCTGTTTCAGACAAACTTATATTTGCTGCCTTTGTTGTTTATCCAACCCAACGTAATAGTAACATCGCTCCAGGCATATGTTGTATGTTGACGTGTAGTAGTGTTGGATACTCTGCTAAGAAGCTTGGCTAATAAATGCGCAGCGCATAGCTCGAGTTTTGGCAACGTCTTCCTATTTTTTATGGGATTCACCTTAGTTTTGGCCGTCACAAGAGTTACTTGGACGGCTGCATATGCTTCCTCTGACGCATCAGCAAAGCCATGAAGCTCACAGTGTAAAATTTTTGTAGTTGGAATCCATCTTGGATCTCGTATTTGTTGAAGCTCTGGTAATTGTGTTGTGAAATCGAGCCACTCTTCTTTGAGATCTTTAGATAATACCTCATCCCATTTTGATTGAAGCAACCACAGCTTTTGAATAAAGAGTTTCACCACAACTGTGTTCGGAGATAACCACCCCAAAGGATCAAAAATTCTTGCTTTTTCTGATAGCGCTTTTCTTTTAGTTATTTCATCTTTTTCGACAAAGTTTATTAAAAATCTGAATTGATCCATTACCGGATCCCAATGCAGCCCCAGAGTTTTAACTGAATCGCCATCCTCAATTTGAATTAGAGCGTTGGAACTGGAAACCTCCACATCTTTTGTTATTGAATTTTCATTAGATAACCATTTTCGCAAATGAAATACAAATGTTGAAAGTTGTTTTGATACTTGGCGATGAATACTTTTGCATTCGTGAACTGTGTCTGCTCCGCTCATCAAGTCATCCATGCAGAAATCGGATTTTATAATATTCTTAATATTTTCATTCTGGCAGCTATCAGCAATATGGAAAAGTGACCATACCGCAAGAAATGGAGCTGAAGAAGTTCCGTAAGTTACCGTTGTGAGTTTATATTCTTTTATGGCCTCATATCAATTTTCTCTCCAAAGTATGTGTTGGTATGTCTGATCTTTCTCTGTTACCTTTATCCGACGATACATTTTTTCCGCGTCAGCAGTTACCACATATTTCCATAATCGCAATTTTAGAAGGATATCATATATCTCCCTTGTAGTTTTGGGCCAATAAATATTATGTCGTTCAAGCTTTTTCCGTTTGCGGACTTTGCTGACGCATCGAACACCACACGTAATATTGTTGTCAAACTGGTTTCTCTAATCACTGGTTGGTGTGGCAAATAATATTTACCGATGTTGTTTATCTTTACCAGCATCATATCACCCAATTGAAGATATTCTTTCGTAAATTTAACCTAGTCGCGTTTTTTATTTTATCATTCATTTCCAGCTTTCGTTCGAGGGATAAATAACGTGCCATTGCTTGCTTACTCGAATCTCCAAGTTCATCATCTTCTTTTAGTGGTAAGTTGACCACAATTTTTCCTTCTGCGTCAACTTCTGTAGTATTGTTGAATAGATCCAGGCAAACTTTATCTACTGTACATTCATCTGTAGTTGTAGGCAATTCTTCTAGTTCCCAAAATCGTTCTAAATTTGTTACAGCTGAGAGAACTTTTGATTTTTTTATGTTGTTTTTTGACGACACCTAATAGAATCCAACCAAATTTCGTCAGTTGTGCGAAAATGCCATTTTTCTTTTGAACTCGTTCTAGGATATTGCTGAAGATGTCGCTTCCAATTACTATTTCAATTCGGTGATATTTGTTTAGCAATGTATCTGCCAAGACAAAGTTATGCCATTACTCACATCGAATTTAAACGATTGATCAGGTTGAGCACCAGTCAATTGTGGTAATACCAGTGCACCTGCTTCAATCACATAATTACTTATGAATCGAGGCGTAATGAATAATTTTATTTTATTTTTTGACACTCCAACTACAGCGCTTCCAAGGCCGTGTATTTCGGTTTTGCACTTTATTTTAGGTAGTGCTAGAATTTGCGCTGCTTCTTCCGACAATGTTATAATTTGCGATCCTTGATCAATAAGTGCTCTTAGAGTCACATATTCACCATGTATAGATCTTACCTTAACTTGCGCCGTAGCCAACAATACATTTGTAGATGAGTTAGTATTCATTGAAGTCGCAGATTGCTTTTCCATGTAATGCATTATTGTATGATGTTTTTTTATCCATTTTGTGATTAAGGCAGTTGTAACAAATTTTAGCTCCTTGAGCCCATTTGTTCCTCTCTTCTACTGACAGCGCCAAGAATTGTCTGCATTCACGAGCTTTATGCCCATTTTTATTGCAGAAATGGCAGAATGTTGGTTCTGAAAACAGAGCTGTTGTTCGGATTGGATTCTTCTGATTGGTACTCATCTTTTTACTTGTAGATGCATCCAGAGCTTGATACTGAAGTTCAACAAAGTTCAACACATCTTCTAATTTTTGTACTTCTTTGGACCTTCTTGTGTTTTGTTCATACAGCAAAAGACCATCTTTGTCTAGCTTCCTAATAATAATTCTAGCAAGAATTGGATCAGCATCATCCAATTTATAACCCATTGCCTTCTCATTTGATGTATCTAGCAAATTTTTAAGGCTTGCAGCTGACATACTATTTGAATTAGGTTGATCTAAAAATGTATCTACCAATTTGGTAAACAGTATTCTTTTGTTTCCAAATCTTTTGTTCAACATTTCCCAGGCTACATCATAATTTTCATTTGTTAGATTTAAATTTTGTATAACCTTAAAAGCATCACCTGATATACTAGTTCACAGACGGAACAAATTTTCTGCAGGAGCTATGCTTGCATTTTCGTGTATCAATTGTTTGAATAACGTGTGGAATGAACTCCATTCTTCCACGTTTCCTTTAAATTGTGGTATTCTTATTGAATCCAGCACCACTGTCTTTTTTCATCAGACAAAATTTTAATTGCAATAGTGTACAGAATCAGCAACCTCTTTTATTGCAATCAACTCCGCCTGATGTCTAATTTCGAACCATTAGTGAAGAAATTTATGGAACGAGTGCTATCTGGGGTTTTTCCAGAGCAAGTTTCTCTATTATAAGTTCATTGGAGTAGTAAATATACTTTTAATGGTATATTCCTGTGATTCAGAATCACTCTATGGCCACAATTTTAGCATCGCCGTTGCAGTGTGCTCCTTAGTCAGATGGCCAATGTTCTGCTTCCCTAATATAGTAACTAAGAACACCATCTGATAACGGTACTATTGAGAGAGCGAATTACTAATATAATTTAACACAACAATGTGCAGAGAGTCGTCAACATTTTTGCATACTTAAATTTTACTGTTAGTTGCATTATTAAAATATGGAGAGTTAAACATGTAAAAACAGTCTATGCACATATAGTTATTTCGCTTACTGTATATTCAATGATATCAGTTGTAAGAGGATACTCAATGCATCCGATGGTGTTGTACGAAGAGCTTCAGTGATACACATAGATGCCACTATCGTACTCGTACTCGTTATATCGAATACATTTTAAAAAAAAATATACTACTTTAATTTAACACCATGCAAATAAAATCAACAATATTGATTTTTTAAATATAGATTTAAGAAACAAATTAAGACTTAGAATCATAAAAATTAAGATTTACATTAAAATATTAACACAACAGTCACTGTTTATACAAGTTCAATAAAATATTTTAGTTGCATAACATGACTAAAGTCAAACCAAACACTTGAATTTTAGTACAGACTTATTTTCTTGTTTCTAAATTTGGTTGGTCTTCAAGCACTTGTAACTTGAAGATCAGTTGTTCAATAAATAAAACAAAACAAATTCTTGTAACTGATTACCGTTAAACTAAAAGTTTAACATGAAAATGCTGACTTAACTAAATATTGTTGAATTATTAAATTTACGTTAAATTTGAAAATAAAAGGAAAGACAGTATTAAGTAAAAACATTAAATGTATTCACTAATTCTTATAATCTATTAGGGGCTTCTACATTCATTGCATTTAGACGTAATGAACCTTAAGATTCTCCCCCGAATTGAACGGATGTTCATCTATGTTGTGTTGTTCTTATGTTGCCTAGACCTTTATGATAAAATTCCTTGGCAATGGTGTAGGTGTTTCCAATTGAGTTCGACGTTTTATGTATAGGTTTCCATAGATGAGGCTGTGTGTGGATTTCGTCTGGATATACGCCTTTAATTTTTTACTGGAGTTCCAAATGCCACATGTTGGGAGAATTTAGGTAGCCACTGTTCTTCTTGTCTATGCAGAAATAGTGGTCCATACAACCATAATTACATTCAACAAGTTTAACTGCTGGTAGACCTCTGAATAGTTTTTCAGCAGGGTTGTCCCTAGATCGAACGTGGCGCCACTGGTCGGGTAACGTCAATGATTGAATTTTGGAGATTCTATTAGCTATGAAAGTATGGTACATGGAGGATTGAGCGCTTATCCAGGATAGTACTATTTGTGAATCAGTCCATAAAATTACAGGCTGATTTTTGATTTGAAGATCTGTTTCAATTCTGAGTTTAAGTTGAGCAGCCATAACTGCAGCACATAATTCTAAGCGAGGTAATGTCTATTGTTTTAACGGAGCAACCCGTGTATTGGCACAAAGCAGTTGTACAATTACTCGTTTGTCCTTAAGGACTGCTCGGATGTAAGCAGTTGCCCAAAAAGTCCTCTACGAAGCGCCTGAGAATATATGCAGTTCTCTTTTAACTGGTAGTTTCCCTTTAAAAACGTCTCGAGGAATTTTAAAATTGTGCAAACTGTCTAAATCATTTCTGAATTTAGTTCAGGTTGTATGACGGCCCTCAGGCAATGGTTCATCCCAGTCTAGCTTGAATTGCCATAGCTGCTGAATAAGCATATTTGATCTGACCACCACACCACAGGTGCTAGAAGTCCAAGAGGATTAAATAACCTTGCAAGATCTGACGTTGCCGTGCGTTTTTTGACAGCCTGTTGATGATTCAGTTTCACTTTGATTGTTTATATCGTACTTGTGTTGTTACTTCTGAAATATAAATCTACCTCCTGTTCGCCGAGTGGAATGTTTTTTAGCAGTTGTAGATGATTTGCACACCATTTTCTAAATTGAAACCACGCCATTTTAGAATAGTGATGAGTTCCTTTTGCATCTCAATCGTAATGTTAAGGCTGTCTGCCCCTCCAAGTCCATCTTCTACGTAGAAATTATCCTTCAGTATTTGAGCTTCGAACGGATAATTTATAGCATCTTCATCGGCGATTTTTTGTAAGTATCTTGTGGCCAGATACGGTGCTGATCGTGTCCTATATGTAACAGTGTTAAGTTTATAATAATTGACGGGTGCTGATGGATTTCCTGCCCAAATTATTAACTGGTAGTGCCGATTGTATGGAAGAAGTAAAATTTGTCTATACAGTTTCTCTATGTCGGTGGTAAAGACAAACTTCGGTAATCGGAAATGCAGCAAAATTGAAAATAATTTATTTTGGATAGTAGGACCTTTGTACATCAAATCGTTCAGTGAGTAGCCTGATGACGTCTTTGCTGATGCGTCGAACACTACCCTAAGTTTTGTTGTAGAGCTGTCTGGTTTCAGAACGCACTGATGAGGAATAATGTATTTTGGCTCTAATCCGGTATCGATGTCAACCTTTTCATACGTCCTAAGTTTTCATAATCTTGCACGAATTTGATGTATTGAAGTCGAATGTCTTCGTTTTTTAGTAGTCGATGTTCGAGGCTCAAAAATCTGTTGTATGCCATCGCTGTTGGGTTCTCACGAAACGCAAGACTGACAATGAAGCGGCCACTTTGATTGGTGTGAACATGTTGGGTGAAAGGTGATTACCATTGTTGTTCTGATGGTGACAGACCCATTTTGTTGGCTTCAATCTTTTTCAAATTCCAAAGATTTTCTATGGCTTCTACTAATGATGTGGTGTTTCCAAATATTGCACATGTGAGCGCACATAATGGGTTAGACGTTGGATTTTTTCCCATTGCACCTCCCACAACCAGCCAAGTTCAGTATTTTGGAGTGTTGGTAGATTTTCAGCAAGGTGTATAGTTCCATTTCTAGTTAGTTTGAAGTAGAATTATTCTCTAAGTAGCAAACCTATTTTTGCTTGTTGATAGAAATGAGGATCTGCTAAGTGAATGTTGTTGGGGTATCCCTAGTTGAAATGTCAATCTGTTGTCCTGATTGTGCGGGGATTATACTTGGGAGTATATATGCTTCCACGTTCGATGAGAACTTGAGGTCCCTGGATTTCTTACCGATATTTAGAAGATATTTAGTTATTTTCTGAGTTTCTCCAACACCATCGAGGCACAAGGAAGCTTCTGATGGTGAAATGGTCAATTTTTAGCAAACACGTTTAGAGCCAACAATCACTCGCGAACCTGCATCTAACACTGCTCTGAATTCATCTGATACATCGTTTGAAGCTGTGATGATAGCTTTCGCTACTGATGTAACTGCTACGATGTTAGAGGTAGTCGATTTTATTTCTGTATTTGGGGGTGAACTGTTCGGTCTTGAACTCTAATTTGATGAAATTTTTTCTTTTTGAGTATTATCCCTTTTTTTAAATAAAGCAACGTATTGTGCTTTTTTGTATTGTGCAACGTATTGTGCTTTTTTATTTTCTGCAGCTACTTGAATTGCAGGATTTCGAAGTGTGATCACTTCTGAAGCAATTGACACATAGATTTAGTCATTGCACCTGTTGTAGCCGCTCTGCTTCTGATAATTGCAGAAATTTGCTGCAGTGATATAATTTATTACCACTATTATTGCACAATTTGCATGTGTTGATATTATTTCTGGCGGATGTTACTATCGCTGGAACCGCCTTGTATGTCGGGGTTTCCTTTGGAGTGATTGCTTCCATAGAGTGGAACTGAAATTCCAAAAATGACAGAAGTTCAGATACAGTTGGCACATCTCCTGGGTTTTCAAAGATTGCATGTATCTGATATGGGTGTTCTATCCAGTTTTTTAATCAATAACTCTATTAGTATTGCATCCCAGGAAGATGTTGTAATTCCCAAGTTATTTAGGGCCAGCAGGCATATCTTGGTTGTATCATGCAGAGCTTTGAGTGATGGTGCTGATGACGTTACTGGCTGTTGGTGAAGTATTTTGTCCACTAAGTTAACTACTAGGAGCCTTTTGTTGTTGTAGTGTTCTTGCAACGTTTTCCATGCAGTAACATAATTTTGCTTTGTTAATGTGAATTGGCTGATCAGATGTTCTACCTCTCCAGTTAGGTTAGTCTTTGAATACCACATTTTTTGGACTGCTGGGATGTTTTGTTTCTCTACCATTTCTGAAAATAAATCGTTGAATTGGCTCCGTTTTAGGTAATCTCCATCAAATTTTGACGATGGTGATGGTGTATTATAAGATATATTATTGTTTTTTGTTGTGACAGTTACTATCGACAGATTACCTAAATAATTCTGAACTGCTTCATTCAGTGCGAAAAATTCATCCATATTAAAACAAGCCCTTGTGGATCTTCAATTTCTTCGAAAATATTGTCGCATAAAATTTGGATCTGGTTCCATAGCTCATTTATATTCTTGATTCTCAGCTCATAAAATTGAGGCGGTTGAATTTGTCTGATAGAAGTTAGCTCATTTAATAACCGCTCTAATGCTATCATTCTATTTTCAGTCTTTCGAATCAAACTTTGCTGTTTGTTGGACGCATGTTGAGTGGTCTAAAGAGCCAATGATTGGGCACCATCATTTTAAATCACAGGTGGCCTTTGTTTGATTTCGGATAAAGCGCTTAGTCGGTTAGCTTCTGTAGTAAATATTTTTATATATGAAGTTGCTAAATCATAAATTTTTGAATAATAATCCTCCGTGAAGTATTCATGCTCAGCTCTCAACCTTTGAGCACCGTCGAACTGAGTCCTGGGCTTCAAACTGATCTCATTCCTCTTTTAATCATCGTACACGTTCTTCGAAGTATCCTGCAGTTGTTTTTCTGTCTGTAGGATCTTTTTTAAAGTTTCGTACTATTGCCTGAATAGATTCACCTGTCTTCGATAGAGGATCTAATAATTGCTTTGAGGTTTCCATGGGGTATGTGACTGCCAAACTGTATGTATGTGTTTACGGATGAAAAATGTATACGTTTTTTTTTTAGCTTAATCTGATGGAAAAGGACACTTGTTGACAATTGACGTCCCGATGAGTTGCGTACCAGGATTTGATGAACAAGGACGCTTGTGGACAATTTTTGTCCTGATGAGTTGTTTACCAGGATTTGCTGATGAGTTACGTACCAGGATTTAATCAACAAGGACGCTTGTGGACACCTGATGTCCTGATGAGTTCCGTACCAGGATTTGATGAACAAGGACGCTTGTGGACAATTTATGTCCTGATGAGTTGCGTACCAGGATTTGATGAACAGGGAAGGTTGTTGACACTTGATGTGCTGAAGAGTTGCGTGCCAGGAATTGATGAACAGGGACACTGTGGACAATTGATTTCCTGATGAGTTGCGTACCAGGATTTGATGAACAAGGACGATGTGGACAATTGATGTCCTGATGACGTGTTGCAGGGCGTGCTTAATCCACTCGTGAATGTTTCAAGTTCCTTACCACTGGTGGGGAAAACTTAAAATTCAGTAGTGTTTTGGGGTCAAATGTTTATGTGTGTTGAAACTTATTAGTATAAGTCAAACACAACATTTGAATTTGGTCTGTACTAATTTTCTTCTTTCTTAACTTGGTTGGTCTTCAAGCACTTGTAACTTGAGGATCAGTTGTTCAATAATTAAAACAAAATAAATTCTTTTAAGGGGGGGTAAGGTTTTAAAACCTTTTTTGGATTTCTCTTTCTGAATGTGCAATATGTCGAGAGTGTTGTGTCAAAATTTCAAGTAAATCGGAGCAAAACTTAAGAAGATATAGCGTGACCAGCGACCGGCCTCATACGGTATATTTTATATAAATCAGTTTTTAAAAAACTTTAAATAATATATGTTCGAAGTCCGTGAACATCATAACTCAAAATCTACTTGACCGATTTTTTTGAACTTTTACAAACTATATCTACACATAAATCGTCAGGTAACCACGAAGAGTTTTTTTTATTTTCCATTTTCTTCCCCATTTTTTAACAACAAATTTCCGAAATTTTATAGCAAAATCGTGTTTTTCACTTCAAAATGCTGAAAAAAAAATGAAAAAACTGTCCGGCGCTACCTCAGGAAACATATCACGTTTTAAACGCATTTCAATTTTTTTATTTCGCATGGTCCGATAACGAGTTATGATGTTTACCGCAAAACAACAACGCCTACGGAGATTCGCTGTCACGGACTTATTTATTAAAATTTTTAATGGGAATTTTTTCGAATATTCAACAAATGTTATGCTATAACGTGTATATGAAATAAATAATCCAACATTATTCATATCTTCAAAAAAGAATTATACGACTTTTTTAACTTTTAAAACCTTACCCACCCCTTACCTACTGAGCTATATTAATGTTTCGTTGAGGTATTTATACTAAAAGTTAAACATGAAAATGCTGACTTAACTAAATAATGTTGAGTTAGTATTTATGCTATATTGGCCAATAACAAAACAGAACTTACGAAAAGGTGTAAATATAATTTGATGTTTAATAATAAAATTCACGTTTAATTGGCCAATAAAAAGAAAAACAATATTAAGTACAAAACATTAAATGTATTCACTAATTCTTATAACCTATTAGGGGAATTCTACATTCATTGCATTTAGACCAAGGTTCAGAAAATACACACATGAAACACACAATGTTTTGTTCAAAAGCAGCCAACAGATATCTTTATTTTCATATCAATTATGTGCGTTTCTAAATTTTCTACGGTGCCCAACACAATCATGACTGTGTTCGTTTTAATATTTCGTTATTTACACGAACATTTTTCTATCACGTATTTTTTGTTTCGAACACACATAAACCACACAGATTCGAGTGTTGCTTTATTTGAAGTTCGTGTTCTGGTACGTGTACTGAGAAAAAACAGAACATGTATAATAAACAGGTTCGAGTTCAGTTTATTTTAAGTCGTGTTCTGGCTCGTGTACTAAGAAAAAACAGAACATGTACAATAAACAGGTTCGAGTTAAGTTATATTTTAAGTCGTGTTCTGGCTCGTGTACTAAGGAAAAATAGAACATGTACAATAAACAGGTTCGAGTTCAGTTATATTTTAAATTCGTGTTCTGACTCGTATACTGCAAAAAATTGAAACATTAATTCACGATCTGACACACCCCGATAAAAACGACGACAATTGTTTCAACCAAATTTATTAAAATTGTTTACCCTTTTTTATGACTTACGTTGCAAATTGTTTACAATTGTCAAATATCTTAAAATTTTATTGTCCATTTTTTTGTGATTTACGTTGAAATTATTTACAATTGTTTTTATTGACTGGTTTTTATTTTAATAAAAGATGGTAATAAAATACTTAAGACACAAAAACTGCACACTGCACTTAAATCTTTCTTGCAGGTTTCAATCAGACATGTAAATTTTTTAGTTTCGCTATTAAATGTTGCGTATTTTTTATAGCAAAACTTATTTCTGTTATTGCTTTCCAATTTTTTTAATTTTCACAAAATATTTGCAATTTACACAATAACACAGTACACTTATAGATCACGATCTAATGAAAACTGAACTACTTTAAATGAAATTGTAACACTTGCAAGCAATTGTAACGTAAGTCATAAAAAGGTACAAGAAAATATGAAAATATTTTTTTGGGTTTTTTTATTGACACTCATTGTGTTTTTACGCAAAAATCCCAAAAAATCATTGAGAAAAGGATTGTGCATTGACACTAATTGGTTCGCAAATTAAGGGTGGGTGATTGTGTTTTTTATGATGCAAAATTTATTTGTGTCTAAAGTTATTTGTTACCAAAAAAAAAAAAAAAAAAATGTTTGCAAAAGATCCTAACAACAAACAGGTGTGTCTTTTATGCCGCAAAATTCGGTTTTTCGTCTATGACACTAATTGGTTGCGAAAATAGGGGTGGGTAATGAAAAAAAACCTAACAACCAACAAGTGTAACTTTTATGATGCTAAATAGTTTTTGTGTCTTAAGTATTTTATTACCATATTTTATTAAAATAAAAACCAGTCAATAAAAACAATTGTAAATAATTTCAACGTAAATCACATAAAAAATGGCCAATAAAATTTTAAAATATTTGACAATTGTAAACAATTTGCAACGTAAGTCATAAAAAAGGGTCAATAAAATTTTAATAAATTTGGTTGGAACAATTGTCGTCGTTTTTATCGGGGTGTATCAGATCGCGAATTGATGTTTCAATTTTTCGCAGTACACGAGCCAGAACACGAATTAAAATTATAACTGAAGTCGAACCTGTTTATTGTACATGTTCTATATTTTCTTAGTACACGAGCCAGAACACGACTTAAAATATAACTGAACTCGAACCTGTTTATTGTACATGTTCTGTCTTTTCTTAGTTCACGAGCGAGAACACGACTTAAAATATAACTGAACTCGAACCTGTTTATTGTACTTGTTCTGTTTTTTTTAGTACACGTACCAGAACACGAACTTCAAATAAAGCAACACTCGAATCTGTGTGGCTTATGTGTGATCGAAACAAAAAATACGTGCTAGAAAAATGTTCGTGTAAATAACGAAATATTAAAATGAACACAAGTCATGATTGTGTTTGGCACCGAAGAAAATTTAAAAACAAACATAATTGATATGAAAATAAAAATATGTGTGTGTTAGTCTAAGTTATGTTTGTTTACATATATGTACGAGTTTTTTATTCAGTGTGTGTTTTTTTCTGAACTCTGATTTAGACATATCGAATCATAACACGTTAAATTGAATAAATAAAAAAAATATACTACTTAATTTTACACCAAGCAAATAAAATCAACAATTTTGATTTTATAAATTTAGGAAACAAATTAAGACCTTATATCAGATAAATTAAGATTTACATTAAAATATTAACACAGCAGTCACTGTTAATACAAGTTCAATAAAAGATTTTACTTAAATAACATGATGTTTATAAAATACTGATAAAATATTGGCCATGCCAACTTTAAAAATCAAATTTTAAATTATCTTCAATTCGAGCCGCATAAAAGGAGGTCCGAGTATATTTACTCATTACACTGAAACAAAAATTATTGCCTCAACTGACATGTCGGTTTCATTACATTTTGTGAACTGACAAAAAATCTGGCCGTCAAACGAAAACCAATTGCGAACATTTCATTTTTGATGCCATTATTTTCTAAGCAAGTACGTACATAATTTTTTAACACATACTTTCTTACGCTGTCAGTTTAAGCGCGAGAAATGCTGGTTATATTACACTGTGGAACAAATTTAGGTTAGCAAAAGTTAGGTCGATTCTGAGACTGAGGGGTGAAAAAAGAGGCTAAATTAGAAGACCCGTATCGCGGCGTTTGTTTATGTTAGTTCGAATTTTTTTTTAATCGACCTTCGAAATTTGCAGTCAAATGCCGATTTTCAGCATATTGTTTATATGGTTTTTTGGCTATAACTCGTTGACTAATTGATAGTTTTTCAACCTGTAAAAGCTAAATTATTGTTAGAGACCTGTGCAACAATTAAAATTTTTAAAAAATTGATTTAGAAAATTTTTGTGGTGCTTATGAAGCAAAATATTGGAAACATTATTTTTTTTCATGCTTTTTGAAAATATTTTCCACAAAACTAAGTCTTTTTTGCTTTCTGTTTGATCTATAATATGCTTCTCAGTTTTTTCAATAAATTTTATTTGAAAAGAAAACAATCATAATACAAAACTTGCGTTTTCCAGCTTAATATTAATTTACTTCCCATTTTTTATGTACCAATTTTGTTCAGTGTTGGTTTTGAAGAAACATTGAAAAAGAAATTATAAAAATATGGAAAAAATATATTTTTGAAATGTTAGTTATGAAAAGTTTTAAGTAAAAAAATTAAATAAATTAAATTAATGATTTGGCCAGTTGCCGTTTAGCAGGCGGCTGTGGAACAACATCACTGCTCTCACTAATATCTTGGTCATCGTCATCATCATCTGAAAGGTCGATAATTTCGTCCAACAGATATTCTGGAATTTCATCTTTGTCTTCCCCTTCTTTTTTTTTTTTCTCGTCTTCCTCTTCTTCAAAGGTGTTTTTATACCACCAACAAATTTAAGCGAGATTTCTTTCCTCTGTTCCTGAAACGAAAATAGTTTTCAATCGTTAACATGTTTAAATTGTGCACTCTGACAAAGATATTAGAAAAATCTAGGAATTCAAAATATGCACACTCTATAGTTACCTTATTTCAAATGGAAGCGCAGTTTGGTGATAACGTTCGCTTTGCTCATCACATTCAGTTGGCAACTGTTGAGCGAGTTGATCAAGATGCTGATGCAAAAGATGAATTTTGTACGACATATTAACCTCAATTTCATCGAAAGCTGCCAACATGTTTGCAACAGATTGCCTGTAGTTGTCTTTGCGCTCTTTACCCAAAAGTCCTTTAATGGCTGCTTTCAATGCGAGCCATGCATTTAATTCTCGGTCTGTCAGAACTTGGTCAAAATCTTGACGACTCATTAGTTTCCGTATGTCGGGACCATTAACAACCCCTTCCTGAATTTTGGCGTTACTTGGTCTTGGGAAAATGTCTTTTAAGCGGTTGAATACTGCTGGTCTTTTTGCGATACATTTCAAAAATTTTTTAGCAATGCCAAGTTTAATGTGGAGCAACGGCAACAAAATTTTCATTTCAGGAACAAGACTTTCGTGTAGCCTATTGTCTTTAGGCCACTTCCGTCCAATGCGACTATTCCAGTTATGCTGTTTTTACTAGTTTCATCCTTTAATACCTTCTCCGTATCGTGAATCCCAATCGCACAAAAAACACGGATATTTTGGACGGCCAGATGCTGTTAAGCCTGTAATCAATGAAACTATTTTGAGGTCGCAGCAAATGCGCCACTGGTGTTCGTTATATTTGACTACTTCCAGAATGTGTTTCAAATTATCGAAATTTTCACTAGTGTCAGTGCTATACGCAATCGGAGCAGAAGGCATTCTATTTGTCGTGTGCAAAAGCACAACTTTTAAGCTGATTAGTGAACTATCGATGAATAAACGCCAATCATCTTTTTTATAGGTTAACCCTATCGTCTCCATTAACTTTTCAATATCGTTGCAATAAGCGAAATTTTTTGCATCATTTACATTGAAGAACTTTTCTAACTCTTTTTGGCGTTTTCGATTAGCTGTTACTTTGGTACCGTCGCCAGCAAATTATTTCCTTTCAAAAATGAAGCCAGTAGTTCTGTTTTTTTCTGACTCAAACACAAATTTGCAACAATTCCATCCAATTGGTTTTGTGTGGCTAGGATTGGGTCCTTTGATGTTCGTATTCTGAAAAGAAATCCATGGATGTAGCAGCGTCGGTTGTAGTACTGATATCTGTTTGAAGATCAATACTTCGGTATGTTGGTGCTGGAACGAATTCTGAGTGCGGTGATGGTAATTGGATACTTGGCACTGCTACATAAGTTTTATCCATGCATCTATTCAAAGTTTTATGGTAGCTGATACATCCATAGCAATTTTCTTCTTGATGCGGGCTGTTGTCTAACCACATCATTGGTATACCAAAAGGCATAGCCTTCTTCTTTTCACTTTTCCATTGCATAAGAGTTGAATAGCAATTAAAGCAAACTTTTTAGGGGCATAGTTTACGTCAGTGATAAACTCTTGCGAGAAATATTGTTTATAGGCTTCCAAAAAAAAATCACTCGCATTGCCACATTTTTCATCGCTTGCTATGAAACGTCCACAAAGATTACAAAAACGGTCCATTTTACATTTTGGTTCCGACATTTTTAATACAATATATATTATACAATGTTTTTTTTTTTTTGTTATTTTTATGAAACCGATGCACTTAACTTAAATCACTCACAAAATGAAATAAGTTCCAAAAAAATTAATAGCGAATTTTATCACGACCGAGCGAAAACTAAAAGACATCAGCTTCGGCTGAGTTTCGAGTCTTAACTGAATCTTCATTTTTGAAATTAGTTCGCTTGTACGAAATAAAAAAAAATCGCTACCTGTGCGGTGGTTGAAAACAATTCTTGGAACTTCCCTTTTTAATTACTTCTACATAAATCGTTTTTTATTTAATGGTTTTGGGATTTTTAACGCAAATTATCAACTAGGACCATTTTCTTTTCAAATGAAATTTATTGAAGAAACTGTCAATTAGTCGACGAGTTATAGCCAAAAAAACATATAAACAATATGCTGAAAATCGGCATTTGACTGCAAAGTTCGAAGGTCGATTAAACGAACTAACATAAACAAACGCCGCGATACGGGTCTTCTAATTTAGGCTCTATTTTCACCCCTAACTCTCAGAATCGACCTAACTTTAGCTAACCTGAATTTGTTCCACACTGTTATTATCAAATAACTAGCTGTTTTTACCCGATATTGCCCGGGATCCAAAGGCCTTTGACTTGAAAAATAGTTTACTATGTTTTTTATTTTTTTTGAAAAATAGTTTACTATGTTTACCAGGCGCAGAGTACTTAATCCCCAATGAATAAATTCCCCCAAAAAATTAACTTTCATTTTTTATTTCAATTTAAAACTTTTCATGTTTTACTTTAGAAGTTTGGGGATTAAATTAATTTTTTTTGTAAGACGTTACAGCAAAAATGCTTCAAAAATAAGCTGTTAAACCGGTTGTTTTTTTTTTAAGTTTATTTATTTTGTAAACATCAAACGGAATCGCTTGCATATTAAAGGAATCAGAACTTATAAAAATTGAATTACTTCATTCAATAAGTGATCCTCATTAAGCAGTGACGTTAAAATTATAGAAGTTTCAAAAATGCTAAATGGATGCAACGCACTGTGGACCATATTTTGAGAAGGCGGCCAAAAATAATTTTTTTTATGGTTACCGATTTTAAAGTTACGTTATTCATTTTAAAGTAAATACCAGTGAACCTCGGGAGCCAAAAAATTGCGACTCTATTTCAACTATATTACAGCGAACAGGGTCTTCGAAAATTGACTTTCTCAGTATTTTGCTAAAATTAAAAATTTCTTTGTAAATTTTAATTTTTAAGTGACTGTAACTTGTTTGTTTTAAAAGATTTTAAAGTAAAATAAATTTTTTGTAATTTTGTAACTTCCAAGCCATTAATGTCGGTTAGAAATTAAAAAAAAAAATTTCAAAAAGGTCAAAATTTCCCGAAAATCTCCTACTTAATCGAGCATAACTCATGCCCATGAAAAGCCATTAAAAAATCTTGCACTCTTTTGTTGTCAAAACCTTCCCCTACATTCATTGTATACCCGCCAGTTTCGGCCCGTTTACACCAGAACAATTATTCTGACCCTGAGTTCAGAAATTTTGTGCAAAATTTATGAATGCAAAAGTTTTCCACTATGTGGTTAGGGTATAATGCGTTTTCCCTGATGTTTGTAACTACCAAAAATATTGGACCTTTACCAATATTTTTTGTACGGATCGACTCGAAATCACTTTCTGAGTCGATTTAACGATGTCCGCCCGTCTGTGTGTTATGAATACAAAAGTTGGTCGCACCGGTGTATTTTTTTGGCGTGAGTTTATTTGTTTTTTATACTGACAGAAAACCGAAACGGTAGAGTTGGAACGAGTTGTTATATACTTATAAAAAAGGGTTGAGACATAATTCGCTTACTTGTTAAATTATATTAATGGGTAAAATCTTTTTTATTTTCACAAGTACTTTTACATAGGTATTTTTCAAAAACATTAATAGTCGGTATAGTTTAAATACATGACAAAATCTGAAAAAAAAATTTAAATAACAGGTAAATGGTAAAAAACTATTGCGACACACCCTTTTAAGTTATGAGCAGGCATGCTTCACCTTTTAGAATGGGTTAGGGACTGGGTTTTTATGCTTCAAAAAGTGGTAATAAAAGATAAATAATTGTATTTTACATAATTTCAAGAAAGAGTATTTATAATAACTAGCAGATTCAAACACTTTTTTAGTTAGTTATTATTGTGAATGAAGATAACAAACTCATTAACAAACACAATAACAAATTTAATAAACACACACGTAACATATGTATAATTTTATGTATGTGTTAGTAGCAACTTTAAATGCTATTTATTCAAAATAAAAAAAAATTTAAAAATCTGTAAATCTGGTGAACAGCCAAAAAGAAATACCTTTCAAATAATATATGCTTGGTCAAATCGGGCTAAGACGGTAGAACAAAACATCGGTAACAATAAATCGCCTAGCGAATTAATATTATGGATGTTTCCACAATTATCATTCATTATTTTCAACAGAAAAATGTAGACAATATAATTTTACACATACTGAGCAACCATTTCTTTAAGAATTGTAATCTGCCAGAAATTGAAATACACAAAAAATAACTTAAAAATTTTTAAAAAGTATCAGTTGTAAAATAAACTGTAAAAACAAGACATTATATAAAAAAAACTTTTTTTAACCATTGAGCACTTCACTTTTTTCTAAAATTCAACTAAAAATGAAAATGTATTTTAAACCCTCCATAACTTTTTTTGTTATCGATCGATATTTACGTTTTATAGCAAGCATTAAAGGTCAAAGTACCACCTACCAAACAAAAAAAACCGCATATCAAAATTCGAATGCAATCAAATGTTATGCATTTTTGACCGTCTTCTCGTGAAATGGTCCACTTTGCGGCGTTATAATACCCAAAATTTGATCCCGATTAGAATGTTTTGAGACCTTAGAAGTTATACGATAATTCAAAAAAAAAAATATTCAAATTGTTCTTGGCTAAAAATTATTAATATTAAAAATAAGCAGATTTAAAATTTTTTTTATCTAAATTAGCTAGTTATATGTTAATTTAAGGATAAATTTAATAAAAAAAAAAAATACATAACAATAACAGGTAAGAAACTAAATATAAAAACTAAAAATTTTAATATTTAATTTTTAATTATTAGTTCGTAATTTTGAGTTTTTAATTTTTAATTTTTAATTTTTAATTTTTATTTTTTAATTTTTAATTTTTAATTTTTAATTTTTAATTTTTAATTTTTAATTTTTAATTTTTAATTTTTAGTTTTTAATTTTTAATTTTTAATTTTTAATTTTTAATTTTTAATTTTTAATTTTTAATTTTAATTTTTAATTTTTAATTTTTAATTTTAATTTTTAATTTTTACTTTTTAATTTTTAATTTTTAATTTTTAAATTTTAATTTTTAATTTTTAAATTTTAATTTTTAATTTTTAGTTTTTAATTTTTAATTTTTAATTTTGAATTTTTATTTTTGAATTTTTAATTTTTAATTTTTAATTTTTAATTTTTAATTTTTAATTTTTAATTTTTAATTTTTAATTTTTATTTTTTAATTTTTAATTTTTAATTTTTAATTTTTAATTTTTAATTTTTAATTTTTAATTTTTAATTCTTAATTTTTAATTTTTAATTTTTAATTTTTAATTTTTAATTTTTAATTTTATATTTTTAATGTTTAATTTTTAATTTTTAATTTATAATTTTTAATTTTTAATTTTTAATTTTTAATTTTCAATTTTTAATTTTTAATTTTTAATATTTAATTTTTAATTTTTAATGTTTAATTTTTAATTTTTCATTTTTTATTTTAATTTTTAATTTTTGGTTTTTAATTTTTAATTTTTAATTTTTAATTTTTAATTTTTAATTTTTAATTTTTAATTTTTAATTTTTAATTTTTAATTTTTAATTTTTAATTTTTAATTTTTAATTTTTAATTTTTAATTTTTAATTTTTAATTTTTAATTTTTAATTTTTAATTTTTAATTTTTAATTTTTAATTTTTAATTTTTAATTTTAATTTTTAATTTTTAATTTTTAATTTTTAATTTTTAATTTTTAATTTTTAATTTTTAATTTAATTTTTAATTTTTAATTTTTAATTTTTAATTTTTAATTTTTAATTTTTAATTTTTAATTTTTAATTTTTAATTTTTAATTTTTAATTTTTAATTTTTATTTTTTAATTTTTAATTTTCAATTTTTAATTTTTAATTTTTAATTTTTAATTTTTAATTTTTTAATTTTAATTTTTAATTTTTAAGTTTTAATTATTAATTTTTAATTTTTAATTTTAAACTTTTAGTTCTTAATTTTTATTTTTTAATTTTTAATTTTTAATTTTTAATTTTTAATTTTTAATTTTTAATTTTTAATTTTTAATTTTTAATTTTTAATTTTTAATTTTTAATTTTTAATTTTTAATTTTTAATTTTTAATTTTTAATTTTTAATTTTTAATTTTTAATTTTTAATTTTTAATTTTTAATTTTTAATTTTTAATTTTTAGTTTTTAATTTTTAATTTTTAATTTTTAATTTTTAATTTTAATTTTTAATTTTTAATTTTTAATTTTAATTTTTAATTTTTAATTTTTACTTTTTAATTTTTAATTTTTAATTTTTAATTTTTAATTTTTAATTTTTAATTTTTAATTTTTAATTTTTAATTTTTAATTTTTAATTTTTAAATTTTAATTTTTAAATTTTAATTTTTAATTTTTAGTTTTTAATTTTTAATTTTTAATTTTTAATTTTTAATTTTTAATTTTTAATTTTTAATTTTTAATTTTTAATTTTTAATTTTTAATTTTTAATTTTTAATTTTTAATTTTTAATTTTTAATTTTTATTTTTTAATTTTTAATTTTTAATGTTTAATTTTTAATTTTTAATTTTAAATTTTTAATATTTAATTTTTAATTTTTAATTTTTAATTTTTATTTTTAATTTTTAATTTTTATTTCTTAATTTTTAATTTTTAATTTTTAATTTTTAATTTTTAATTTTTAATTTTTAATTTTTAATTTTTAATTTTTAATTTTTAATTTTATATTTTTAATGTTTAATTTTTAATTTATAATTTTTAATTTTTAATTTTCAATTTTTAATTTTTAATTTTTAATTTTTAATTTTTAATTTTTAATTTTTAATATTTAATTTTTAATTTTTAATTTTTCATTTTTTATTTTTTATTTTTAATTTTTAATTTTTAGTTTTTAATTTTTAATTTTTAATTTTTAATTTTTAATTTTTAATTTTTAATTTTTAATTTTTAATTTTTAATTTTTAATTTTTAATTTTTAATTTTTAATTTTTAATTTTTAATTTTTAATTTTTAATTTTTAATTTTTAATTTTTAATTATTAATTATTAATTTTTAATTTTTAATTTTTAATTTTCAATTTTTTATTTTTAATTTTTAATTTTTAATTTTTTATTTTTATTTTTTAATTTTTAATTTTTAAGTTTTAATTATTAATTTTTAATTTTCAATTTTAAACTTTTAGTTCTTAATTTTTATTTTTTAATTTTTAATTTTTAATTTTTAATTTTTAATTTTTAATTTTTAATTTTTAATTTTTAATTTTTAATTTTTAATTTTTAATTTTTAATTTTTAATTTTTAATTTTTAATTTTTAATTTTTAATTTTTAATTTTTAATTTTTAATTTTTAATTTTTAATTTTTAATTTTTAATTTTTAATTTTTAATTTTTAATTTTTAATTTTTAATTTTTAATTTTTAATTTTTAATTTTTAATTTTTAATTTTTAATTTTTAATTTTTAATTTTTAATTTTTAATTTTTAATTTTTAATTTTTAATTTTTAATTTTTAATTTTTAATTTTTAATTTTTAATTTTTAATTTTTAATTTTTAATTTTTAATTTTTAATTTTTAATTTTTAATTTTTAATTTTTAATTTTTAATTTTTAATTTTTAATTTTTAATTTTTAATTTTTAATTTTTAATTTTTAATTTTTAATTTTTAATTTTTAATTTTTAATTTTTAATTTTTAATTTTTAATTTTTAATTTTTAATTTTTAATTTTTAATTTTTAATTTTTAATTTTTAATTTTTAATTTTTAATTTTTAATTTTTAATTTTTAATTTTTAATTTTTAATTTTTAATTTTTAATTTTTAATTTTTAATTTTTAATTTTTAATTTTTAATTTTTAATTTTTAATTTTTAATTTTTAATTTTTAATTTTTAATTTTTAATTTTTAATTTTTAATTTTTAATTTTTAATTTTTAATTTTTAATTTTTAATTTTTAATTTTTAATTTTTAATTTTTAATTTTTAATTTTTAATTTTTAATTTTTAATTTTATATTTTTAATTTTTAATTTTTAATTTTTAATTTTTAATTTTTAATTTTTAATTTTTAATTTTTAATTTTTAATTTTTAATTTTTAATTTTTAATTTTTAATTTTTAATTTTTAATTTTTAATTTTTAATTTTTAATTTTTATTTTTTAATTTTTAATTTTTATTTTTTAATTTTTAATTTTTAATTTTTAATTTTTAACTTTTAATTTTTAATTTTTAATTTTTAATTTTTAATTTTTAATTTTTAATTTTTAATTTTTCATTTTTAATTTTTAATTTTTAATTTTTAATTTTTAATTTTTAATTTTTAATTTTTAATTTTTAATTTTTAATTTTTAATTTTTAATTTTTAATTTTTAATTTTTAATTTTTAATTTTTAATTTTTAATTTTTAATTTTTAATTTTCAATTTTTAATTTTTAATTTTTAATTTTTAATTTTTAATTTTTAATTTTTAATTTTTAATTTTCAGTTTTTAACTTTAAATTTTAAATTATTAATTTTTAGTTTTTAATTTTTAATTTTTAATTTTTAATTTTTAATTTTTAATTTTTAATTTTTAATGTTTAATTTTTAATTTTTAATTTTTAATTTTTAATTTTTAATTTTTAGTTTGTAATTTTTAATTTTTAATTTTTAATTTTTAATTTTTAATTTTTAATTTTTAATTTTTAATTTTTAATTTTTAATTTTTAATTTTTAATTTTTAATTTTAAATTTTAAATATTAATTTTTAATTTTTAATTTTTACTTTTTAATTTTTAATTTTTAATTTTTAATTTTTAATTTTTAATTTTTAATTTTTAATTTTTAATTTTTAATTTTTAAATTTTAATTTTTAAATTTTAATTTTTAATTTTTAGTTTTTAATTTTTAATTTTTAATTTTTAATTTTTAATTTTTAATTTTTAATTTTTAATTTTTAATTTTTAATTTTTAATTTTTAATTTTTAATTTTTAATTTTTAATTTTTAATTTTTAATTTTTAATTTTTAATTTTTAATTTTTAATTTTTAATTTTTAATTTTTAATTTTTAATTTTTAATTTTTAATTTTTAATTTTTAATTTTTAATTTTTAATTTTTAATTTTTAATTTTTAATTTTTAATTTTTAATTTTTAATTTTTAATTTTTAATTTTTAATTTTTAATTTTTAATTTTTAATTTTTAATTTTTAATTTTTAATTTTTAATTTTTAATTTTTAATTTTTAATTTTTAATTTTTAATTTTTAATTTTTAATTTTTAATTTTTAATTTTTAATTTTTAATTTTTAATTTTTAATTTTTAATTTTTAATTTTTAATTTTTAATTTTTAATTTTTAATTTTTAATTTTTAATTTTTAATTTTATATTTTTAATTTTTAATTTTTAATTTTTAATTTTTAATTTTTAATTTTTAATTTTTAATTTTTAATTTTTAATTTTTAATTTTTAATTTTTAATTTTTAATTTTTAATTTTTATTTTTTAATTTTTAATTTTTATTTTTTTATTTTTTAATTTTTAATTTTTAATTTTTAATTTTTAACTTTTAATTTTTAATTTTTAATTTTTAATTTTTAATTTTTAATTTTTAATTTTTAATTTTTAATTTTTCATTTTTAATTTTTAATTTTTAATTTTTAATTTTTAATTTTTAATTTTTAATTTTTAATTTTTAATTTTTAATTTTTAATTTTTAATTTTTAATTTTTAATTTTCAATTTTTAATTTTTAATTTTTAATTTTTAATTTTTAATTTTTAATTTTTAATTTTTAATTTTTAATTTTCAGTTTTTAACTTTAAATTTTAAATTATTAATTTTTAGTTTTTAATTTTTAATTTTTAATTTTTAATTTTTAATTTTTAATTTTTAATTTTTAATTTTTAATTTTTAATGTTTAATTTTTAATTTTTAATTTTTAATTTTTAATTTTTAATTTTTAGTTTGTAATTTTTAATTTTTAATTGTTAATTTTTAATTTTTAATTTTTAATTTTTAATTTTTAATTTTTAATTTTTAATTTTAAATTTTAAATATTAATTTTTAATTTTTAATTTTTACTTTTTAATTTTTAATTTTTAATTTTTAATTTTTAATTTTTAATTTTTAATTTTTAATTTTTAATTTTTAATTTTTAAATTTTAATTTTTAAATTTTAATTTTTAATTTTTAGTTTTTAATTTTTAATTTTTAATTTTTAATTTTTAATTTTTAATTTTTAATTTTTAATTTTTAATTTTTAATTTTTAATTTTTAATTTTTAATTTTTAATTTTTAATTTTTAATTTTTAATTTTTAATTTTTAATTTTTAATTTTTAATTTTTAATTTTTAATTTTTAATTTTTAATTTTTAATTTTTAATTTTTAATTTTTAATTTTTAATTTTTAATTTTTAATTTTTAATTTTTAATTTTTAATTTTTAATTTTTAATTTTTAATTTTTAATTTTTAATTTTTAATTTTTAATTTTTAATTTTTAATTTTTAATTTTTAATTTTTAATTTTTAATTTTTAATTTTTAATTTTTAATTTTTAATTTTTAATTTTTAATTTTTAATTTTTAATTTTTAATTTTTAATTTTTAATTTTTAATTTTTAATTTTTAATTTTTAATTTTTAATTTTTAATTTTTAATTTTTAATTTTTAATTTTTAATTTTTAATTTTTAATTTTTAATTTTTAATTTTTAATTTTTAATTTTTAATTTTTAATTTTTAATTTTTAATTTTATATTTTTAATTTTTAATTTTTAATTTTTAATTTTTAATTTTTAATTTTTAATTTTTAATTTTTAATTTTTAATTTTTAATTTTTAATTTTTAATTTTTAATTTTTAATTTTTAATTTTTAATTTTTATTTTTTAATTTTTAATTTTTATTTTTTAATTTTTAATTTTTAATTTTTAATTTTTAACTTTTAATTTTTAATTTTTAATTTTTAATTTTTAATTTTTAATTTTTAATTTTTAATTTTTAATTTTTCATTTTTAATTTTTAATTTTTAATTTTTAATTTTTAATTTTTAATTTTTAATTTTTAATTTTTAATTTTTAATTTTTAATTTTTAATTTTTAATTTTTAATTTTTAATTTTTAATTTTTAATTTTTAATTTTTAATTTTTAATTTTCAATTTTTAATTTTTAATTTTTAATTTTTAATTTTTAATTTTTAATTTTTAATTTTTAATTTTCAGTTTTTAACTTTAAATTTTAAATTATTAATTTTTAGTTTTTAATTTTTAATTTTTAATTTTTAATTTTTAATTTTTAATTTTTAATTTTTAATTTTTAATTTTTAATTTTTAATTTTTAATGTTTAATTTTTAATTTTTTATTTTTAATTTTTAATTTTTAATTTTTAATTTTTAGTTTGTAATTTTTAATTTTTAATTTTTAATTTTTAATTTTTAATTTTTAATTTTTAATTTTTAATTTTTAATTTTTAATTTTTAATTTTTAATTTTTAATTTTTAATTTTAAATTTTAAATATTAATTTTTAATTTTTAATTTTTACTTTTTAATTTTTAATTTTTAATTTTTAATTTTTAATTTTTAATTTTTAATTTTTAATTTTTAATTTTTAATTTTTAATTTTTAATTTTTAATTTTTAAATTTTAATTTTTAAATTTTAATTTTTAATTTTTAGTTTTTAATTTTTAATTTTTAATTTTTAATTTTTAATTTTTAATTTTTAATTTTTAATTTTTAATTTTGAATTTTGAATTTTTAATTTTTAATTTTTAATTTTTAATTTTTAATTTTTAATTTTTAATTTTTAATTTTTAATTTTTAATTTTTATTTTTTAATTTTTAATTTTTAATTTTTAATTTTTAATTTTTAATTCTTAATTTTTAATTTTTAATTTTTAATTTTATATTTTTAATGTTTAATTTTTAATTTTTAATTTATAATTTTTAATTTTTAATTTTTAATTTTTAATTTTCAATTTTTAATTTTTAATTTTTAATTTTTAATATTTAATTTTAAATTTTTAATTTTTAATTTTTCATTTTTTATTTTAATTTTTAATTTTTTTTTTTAATTCTTAATTTTTAATTTTTAATTTTTAATTAAATTTTTAATTTTTAATTTTTAATTTTTAATTTTTAATTTTTAATTTTTAATTTTTAATTTTTAATTTTTAATTTTTAATTTTTAATTTTTAATTTTTAATTTTTAATTTTTAATTTTTAATTTTTAATTTTTAATTTTTAATTTTTAATTTTTAATTTTTAATTTTTAATTTTTAATTTTTAATTTTTAATTTTTATTTTTTAATTTTTAATTTTCAATTTTTAATTTTTAATTTTTAATTTTTTATTTTTAATTTTTAATTTTTAAGTTTTAATTATTAATTTTTAATTTTTAATTTTAAACTTTTAGTTCTTAATTTTTATTTTTTAATTTTTAATTTTTAATTTTTAATTTTTAATTTTTAATTTTTAATTTTTAATTTTTAATTTTTAATTTTTAATTTTAAATTTTTAATATTTAATTTTTAGTTTTTAATTTTTAATTTTTAGTTTTTAGCTTTTAATTTTTTATTTTTAATTTTTAATTTTTAATTTTTAATTTTTAATTTTTAATTTTTAATTTTTAATTTTTAATTCTTAATTTTTAATTTTTAATTTTTAATTTTATATTTTTAATGTTTAATTTTTAATTTTTAATTTATAATTTTTAATTTTTAATCTTTAATTTTCAATTTTTAATTTTTAATTTTTAATTTTTAATTTTTAATATTTAATTTTAAATTTTTAATTTTTAATTTTTCATTTTTTATTTTAATTTTTAATTTTTGGTTTTTAATTTTTAATTTTTAATTTTTAATTTTTAATTTTTAATTTTTAATTTTTAATTTTTAATTTTTAATTTTTAATTTTTAATTTTTAATTTTTAATTTTTAATTTTTAATTTTTAATTTTTAATTTTTAATTTTTAATTTTTAATTTTTAATTTTTAATTTTTAATTTTTAATTTTTAATTTTTAATTTTTAATTTTTAATTTTTAATTTTTAATTTTTAATTTTTAATTTTTAATTTTTAATTTTTAATTTTTAATTTTTAATTTTTAATTTTTAATTTTTAATTTTTAATTTTTAATTTTTAATTTTTAATTTTTAATTTTTAATTTTTAATTTTTAATTTTTAATTTTTAATTTTTAATTTTTAATTTTAATTTTTAATTTTTAATTTTTACTTTTTAATTTTTAATTTTTAATTCTTAATTTTTAAATTTTAATTTTTAAATTTTAATTTTTAATTTTTAGTTTTTAACTTTTAATTTTTAATTTTTAATTTTTAATTTTTAATTTTTAATTTTTAATTTTTAATTTATTTTTAATTTTTTTAATTTTTATTTTTTAATTTTTAATTTTTAATTTTTAATTTTTAATTTTTAATTTTTAATTTTTAAATTTTTAATTTTTATTTTTTAATTTTTAATTTTATTTTTAATTTTTATTTCTTAATTTTTAATTTTTAATTTTTAATTTTATATTTTTAATGTTTAATTTTTAATTTATTAATTTTTAATTTTTAATTTTTAATTTTCAATTTTTAATTTTTAATTTTTAATTTTTAATTTTTAATTTTTAATATTTAATTTTTAATTTTTAATTTTTCATTTTTTATTTTTAATTTTTAATTTTTAGTTTTTAATTTTTAATTTTTAATTTTTAATTTTTAATTTTTAATTTTTAATTTTTAATTTTTTAATTTTTAATTTTTAATTTTTAATTTTTAATTTTTAATTTTTAATTTTTAATTTTTAATTTTTTAATTTTTAATTTTTAATTTTTAATTTTTAATTTTTAATTTTTAATTTTTAATTTTTAATTTTTAATTTTTAATTTTTTAATTTTTAATTTTTAATTTTTAATTTTATTTTAATTTTTAATTTTTAATTTTTAATTTTTAATTTTTAATTTTTAATTTTTAATTTTTAATTTTTAATTTTTAATTTTTAATTTTTAATTTTTAATTTTTAATTTTTAATTTTTAATTTTTAATTTTTAATTTTTAATTTTTAATTTTTTAATTTTTAATTTTTAATTTTTAATTATTAATTTTTAATTTTTAATTTTTAATTTTTAATTTTTAATTTTTAATTTTTAATTTTTTATTTTTAATTTTCAATTTTTAATTTTTAATTTTTAATTTTTTATTTTTAATTTTTAATTTTTAAGTTTTAATTATTAATTTTTATATTTTCAATTTTAAACTTTTAGTTCTTAATTTTTATTTTTTAATTTAATTTTAATTTTTAATTTTTAATTTTTAATTTTTAATTTTTAATTTTTTAATTTTTAATTTTTAATTTTTAATTTTTAATTTTTAATTTTTAATTTTTAATTTTTAATTTTTAATTTTTAATTTTTAGTTTTTAATTTTTAATTTTTAATTTTTAATTTTTAATTTTTAATTTTTAATTTTTAATTTTTAATTTTTAATTTTTAATTTTTAATTTTTAATTTTTAATTTTTAATTTTTAATTTTTAATTTTAATTTTTAATTTTTAATTTTTAATTTTTAATTTTTAATTTTTAATTTTTAATTTTTAATTTTTAATTTTTAATTTTTAATTTTTAATTTTTAATTTTTAATTTTACATTTTTAATTTTTAATTTTTAATTTTTAATTTTTAATTTTTAATTTTTAATTTTAATTTTTATTTTTAATTTTTAATTTTTCATTTTTAATTTTTAATTTTTAATTTTTAATTTTTAATTTTTAATTTTTAATTTTTAATTTTTAATTTTTAATTTTTAATTTTTAATTTTTAATTTTTAATTTTTAATTTTTAATTTTTAATTTTTAATTTTTAATTTTTAATTTTTAATTTTAAATTTTTAATTTTTAATTTTTAATTTTTAATTTTTAATTTTTAATTTTTAATTTTTAATTTTTAATTTTTAATTTTTAATTTTTAATTTTTAATTTTTAATTTTCAATTCTTAATTTTTAATTTTTAATTTTTAATTTTCAGTTTTTAACTTTAAATTTTAAATTATTAATTTTTAGTTTTTAATTTTTAATTTTTAATTTTTAATGTTTAATTTTTAATTTTTAATTTTTAATTTTTAATTTTTAGTTTGTAATTTTTAATTTTTAGTTTATAATTTTTAATTTTTAATTTTTAATTTTTAATTTTTAATTTTTAATTTTTAATTTTTAATTTTTAATTTTTAATTTTTAATTTTTAATTTTTAATTTTTTAATTTTTAATTTTTAATTTTTAATTTTTAATTTTTAATTTTTAATTTTTAATTTTTAATTTTTAATTTTTAATTTTTAATTTTTAATTTTTAATTTTTTAATTTTTAATTTTTAATTTTTAATTTTTAATTTTTAATTTTTTAATTTTTAATTTTTAATTTTTAATTTTTAATTTTTAATTTTTAATTTTTAATTTTTTATTTTTAATTTTTAATTTTTAAATTTTTAATTTTTAATTTTTAATTTTTAATTTTTAATTTTTAGTTTTTAATTTTTAATTTTTATTTTTAATTTTCAATTTTTAATTTTTAATTTTAATTTTTAATTTTTAATTTTTAATTTTTTATTTTTAATTTTTAATTTTTAATTTTTAATTTTTAATTATGAATTTTTAATTTTTAATTTTTAATTTTTAATTTTAAACTTTTAGTTCTTAATTTTTAAATTTTTAATTTTTAATTTTTAATTTTTAATTTTTAATTTTTAATTTTTAATTTTTAATTTTTAATTTTTAATTTTTAATTTTTAATTTTTAAATTTTTAATTTTTAATTTTTAATTTTTAATTTTTAATTTTTAATTTTTAATTTTTAATTTTTAATTTTTAATTTTTAATTTTTAATTTTTTAATTTTTAATTTTTAATTTTTAATTTTTAATTTTTAATTTTTAATTTTTAATTTTTAATTTTTAATTTTTAATTTTTAATTTTTAATTTTTAATTTTTAATTTTTAATTTTTAATTTTTAATTTTTAATTTTTAATTTTTATTTTTTAATTTTTAATTTTTAATTTTTAATTTTTAATTTTACATTTTTAATTTTTAATTTTTAATTTTTAATTTTTAATTTTTAATTTTTAATTTTTAATTTTTAATTATTAATTTTTAATTTTTAATTTTTAATTTTTAATTTTTAATTTTTAATTTTTAATTTTTAATTTTTATTTTTTAATTTTTAATTTTTAATTTTTAATTTTTAATTTTACATTTTTAATTTTTAATTTTTAATTTTTAATTTTTAATTTTTAAATTTTTAATTTTTAATTTTTAATTTTTAATTTTTAATTTTTAATTTTTAATTTTTAATTTTTAATTTTTATATTTTAATTTTTAATTTTTAATTTTTAATTTTTAATTTTTTTAATTTTTAATTTTTAATTTTTAATTTTAATTTTAATTTTTAATTTTTAATTTTTAATTTTTAATTTTTAATTTTTAATTTTTAATTTTTAATTTTTAATTTTTAATTTTTAATTTTTAATTTTTATTTTTAATTTTTAATTTTTAATTTTTAATTTTTAATTTTTAATTTTTAATTTTTAATTTTTAATTTTTAATTTTTAATTTTTAATTTTAATTTTTAATTTTTAATTTTTAATTTTTAATTTTTAATTTTTAATTTTTAATTTTTAAATTTTTAATTTTTAATTTTTAATTTTTAATTTTTAATTTTTAATTTTTAATTTTTAATTTTTATTTTTAATTTTTAATTTTTAATTTTTAATTTTTAATTTTTTAATTTTTAATTTTTAATTCTT
>CAVMKG010000496.1:50000-57526 GCA_963682025.1 Cordilura impudica
TTTAATTTTTAATTTTTAATTTTTAATTTTTAATTTTTAATTTTTAATTTTTAATTTTTAATTTTTAATTTTTAATTTTTAATTTTTAATTTTTAATTTTTAATTTTTAATTTTTAATTTTTAATTTTTAATTTTTAATTTTTAATTTTTAATTTTTAATTTTTAATTTTTAATTTTTAATTTTTAATTTTTAATTTTTAATTTTTAATTTTTTATTTTTAATTTTTAATTTTTAATTTTTTATTTTTATTTTTAATTCTTAATTTTTAATTTTTAATTTTTAATTTTTAATTTTTAATTTTTAATTTTTAATTTTTAATTTTTAATTTTTAATTTTTAATTTTTAATTTTTAATTTTTAATTTTTAATTTTTAATTTTTAATTTTTAATTTTTAATTTTTAATTTTTAATTTTTAATTTTTAATTTTTAATTTTTAATTTTTAATTTTTAATTTTTAATTTTTAATTTTTAATTTTTAATTTTTAATTTTTAATTTTTAATTTTTAATTTTTAATTTTTAATTTTTAATTTTTAATTTTTAATTTTTAATTTTTAATTTTTAATTTTTAATTTTTAATTTTTAATTTTTAATTTTTAATTTTTAATTTTTAATTTTTAATTTTTAATTTTTAATTTTTAATTTTTAATTTTTAATTTTTAATTTTTAATTTTTAATTTTTAATTTTTAATTTTTAATTTTTAATTTTTAATTTTTAATTTTTAATTTTTAATTTTTAATTTTTAATTTTTAATTTTTAATTTTTAATTTTTAATTTTTAATTTTTAATTTTTAATTTTTAATTTTTAATTTTTAATTTTTAATTTTTAATTTTGAATTTTGAATTTTTAATTTTTAATTTTTAATTTTTAATTTTTAATTTTTAATTTTTAATTTGTAATTTTTAATTTTTAATTTTTAAATTTTTAATTTTTAATTTTTAATTTTTAATTTTTAATTTTTAATTTTTAATTTTTAATTTTTAATTTTTAATTTTTAATTTTTAATTTTTAATTTTTAATTTTTAATTTTTAATTTTTAATTTTTAATTTTTAATTTTTAATTTTTAATTTTTAATTTTTAATTTTTAATTTTTAATTTTTAATTTTTAATTTTTAATTTTTAATTTTTAATTTTTAATTTTTAATTTTTAATTTTTAATTTTTAATTTTTAATTTTTAATTTTTAATTTTTAATTTTTAATTTTTAATTTTTAATTTTTAATTTTTAATTTTTAATTTTTAATTTTTAATTTTTAATTTTTAATTTTTAATTTTTAATTTTTAATTTTTAATTTTTAATTTTTAATTTTTAATTTTTAATTTTTAATTTTTAATTTTTAATTTTTAATTTTTAATTTTTAATTTTTAATTTTTAAATTTTTAATTTTTAATTTTTAATTTTTAATTTTTAATTTTTAATTTTTAATTTTTAATTTTTAATTTTTTATTTTTAATTTTTAATTTTTAATTTTTAATTTTTAATTTTTAATTTTTTAATTTTTATTTTTTAATTTTTAATTTTTAATTTTTAATTTTTATATTTAATTTTTAATTTTTATTTTTAATTTTTAATTTTTAATTTTTAATTTTTAATTTTTAATTTTTAGTTTTTAACTTTAAATTTTTAAATTATTAATTTTTAATTTTTAGTTTTTAATTTTTAATTTTTAATTTTTAATTGTTAATTTTTAATTTTTAATTTTTAATTTTTAATTTTTAATTTTTAATTTTTATTTTTTAATTTTTAATTTTAATTTTTAACTTTCATTTTTTAATTTTTAATTTTTAATTTTTAATTTTTAATTTTTAATTTTTAATTTTTAATTTTTAATTTTTAATTTTTAATTTTTAATTTTTAATTTTTAATTTTTAATTTTCAATTTTTAATTTTTAATTTTTAATTTTTAATTTTTAATTTTTAATTTTTAATTTTTAATTTTTAATTTTTAATTTTTAATTTTTAATTTTTAATTTTTAATTTTTAATTTTTAATTTTTAATTTTTAATTTTTAATTTTTAATTTGTAATTTTTAATTTTTAATTTTTAATTTTTAATTTTTAATTTTTAATTTTTAATTTTTAATTTTTAATTTTTAATATTTAATTTTTAATTTTTAATTTTTAATTTTTAATTTTTAATTTTTAATTTTTAATTTTTAAATTTTTAATTTTTAATTTTTAATTTTTAATTTTTAATTTTTAATTTTTAATTTTTAATTTTTAATTTTTAATTTTTAATTTTTAATTTTTAATTTTTAATTTTTAATTTTTAATTTTTAATTTTTAATTTTTAATTTTTAATTTTTAATTTTTAATTTTTAATTTTTAATTTTTAATTTTTAATTTTTAATTTTTAATTTTTAATTTTTAATTTTTAATTTTTAATTTTTAATTTTTAATTTTTAATTTTTAATTTTTAATTTTTAATTTTTAATTTTTAATTTTTAATTTTTAATTTTTAATTTTTAATTTTTAATTTTTAATTTTTAATTTTTAATTTTTAATTTTTAATTTTTAATTTTTAATTTTTAATTTTTAATTTTTAATTTTTATTTTTTAATTTTTAATTTTTAATTTTTAATTTTTAATTTTTAATTTTTATATTTAATTTTTAATTTTTATTTTTAATTTTTAATTTTTAATTTTTAATTTTTAGTTTTTAACTTTAATTTTTAAATTATTAATTTTTAATTTTTAGTTTTTAATTTTTAATTTTTAATTTTTAATTTTTAATTTTTAATTTTTAATTTTTTAATTTTTAATTTTTAATTTTTAATTTTTAATTTTTAATTTTTAATTGTTAATTTTTAATTTTTAATTTTTAATTTTTAATTTTTAATTTTTAATTTTTAATTTTTAATTTTTAATTTTCATTTTTTAATTTTTAATTTTTAATTTTTAATTTTTAATTTTTAATTTTTAATTTTTAATTTTTAATTTTTAATTTTTAATTTTTAATTTTTAATTTTCAATTTTTAATTTTTAATTTTTAATTTTTAATTTTTAATTTTTAATTTTTAATTTTTAATTTTTAATTTTTAATTTTTAATTTTTAATTTTTAATTTTTAATTTTTAATTTTTAATTTTTAATTTTTAATTTTTAATTTTTAATTTTTAATTTTTAATTTTTAATTTTTAATTTTTAATTTTTAATTTGTAATTTTTAATTTTTAATTTTTAATTTTTAATTTTTAATTTTTAATTTTTAATTTTTAATTTTTAATTTTTAATTTTTAATTTTTAATTTTTAATTTTTAATTTTTAATTTTTAATTTTTAATTTTTAATTTTTAATTTTTAATTTTTAATTTTTAATTTTTAATTTTTAATTTTTAATTTTTAATATTTAATTTTTAATTTTTAATTTTTAATTTTTAATTTTTAATTTTTAATTTTTAATTTTTAATTTTTAATTTTTAATTTTTAATTTTTAATTTTTAATTTTTAATTTTTAATTTTTAATTTTTAATTTTTAATTTTTAATTTTTAATTTTTAATTTTTAATTTTTAATTTTTAATTTTTAATTTTTAATTTTTAATTTTTAATTTTTTATTTTTAATTTTTAATTTTTAATTTTTAATTTTTAATTTTTAATTTTGAATTTGAATTTTTTATTTTTAATTTTTTATTTTTAATTTTTAATTTTTATTTTTTAGTTTTTAGTTTTTAATTTTTAATTTTTAATTTTTAATTTTTAATTTTTAATTTTTAATTTTTAATTTTTAATTTTTAATTTTTAATTTTTAATTTTTAATTTTTAATTTTTAATTTTTAATTTTTAATTTTTAATTTTTAATTTTTAATTTTTAATTTTTAATTTTTAATTTTTAATTTTTAATTTTTAATTTTTAATTTTTAATTTTTAATTTTTAATTTTTAATTTTTAATTTTTAATTTTTAATTTTTAATTTTTAATTTTTAATTTTTAATTTTTAATTTTTAATTTTTAATTTTTAATTTTTAATTTTTAATTTTTAATTTTTAATTTTTAATTTTTAATTTTTAATTTTTAATTTTTAATTTTTAATTTTTAATTTTTAATTTTTAATTTTTAATTTTTAATTTTTAATTTTTAATTTTTAATTTTTAATTTTTAATTTTTAATTTTTAATTTTTAATTTTTAATTTTTAATTTTTAATTTTTAATTTTTAATTTTTAATTTTTAATTTTTAATTTTTAATTTTTAATTTTTAATTTTTAATTTTTAATTTTTAATTTTTAATTTTTAATTTTTAATTTTTAATTTTTAATTTTTAATTTTTAATTTTTAATTTTTAATTTTTAATTTTTAATTTTTAATTTTTAATTTTTAATTTTTAATTTTTAATTTTTAATTTTTAATTTTTAATTTTTAATTTTTAATTTTTAATTTTTAATTTTTAATTTTTAATTTTTAATTTTAAATTTTTAATTTTTAATTTTTAATTTTTAATTTTTAATTTTTAATTTTTAATTTTTGATTTTTAATGTTTAATTTCTAATTTTAAATTTTTAATTTTTAATTTTAAATTTTTAATTTTAAATTTTTAATTTTTAATTTTTAATTTTTAATTTTTAATTTTTAATTTTAATTTTAATTTTTAATTTTTAATTTTTAATTTTAATTTTTAATTTTAATTTTTAATTTTTAATTTTTAATTTTTAATTTTTAATTTTTAATTTTTAATTTTTAATTTTTAATTTTTAATTTTTAATTTTTAATTTTTAATTTTTAATTTTTAATTTTTAATTTTTAATTTTTAATTTTAATTTTTAATTTTTAATTTTTAATTTTTAATTTTTAATTTTTAATTTTTAATTTTTAATTTTTAATTTTTAATTTATAATTTTTAATTTTTAATTTTTAATTTTTAATTTTTAATTTTTAATTTTTAATTTTTAATTTTTAATTTTTAATTTTTAATTTTTAATTTTTAATTTTTAATTTTTAATTTTTAATTTTTAATTTTAATTTTTAATTTTTAATTTTTAATTTTTAATTTTTAATTTTTAATTTTTAATTTTTAATTTTTAATTTTTAATTTTTAATTTTTAATTTTTAATTTTTAATTTTTAATTTTTCATTTTTAATTTTTAATTTTTAATTTTTAATTTTTAATTTTTAATTTTTAATTTTTAATTTTTAATTTTTAATTTTTAATTTTTAATTTTTAATTTTTAATTTTTAATTTTTGATTTTTAATTTTTAATTTTTAATTTTTAATTTTTAATCTTTAATTTTAAATTTTTAATTTTTAATTTTTAATTTTTAATCTTTAATTTTTAATTTTTAATTTTTAATTTTTAATTTTTAATTTTTAATTTTTAATTTTTCATTTTTAATTTTTAATTTTTAATTTTTAATTTTTAATTTTTAATTTTTAATTTTTAATTTTTAATTTTTAATTTTTAATTTTTAATTTTTAATTTTTAATTTTTAATTTTTAATTTTTAATTTTTAATTTTTAATTTTTAATTTTTAATTTTTAATTTTTAATATTTAATTTTAAATTTTTAATTTTTAATTTTTAATTTTTAATTTTTAATTTTTAATTTTTAATTTTTAATTTTTGATTTTTGATTTTTAATTTTTAATTTCTAATTTTAAATTTTTAATTTTTAATTTTTAATTTTTAATTTTTAATTTTTAATTTTTAGTTTTTAACTTTAAATTTTAAATTATTAATTTTTAATTTTTAGTTTTTAAATTTTAATTTTTAATTTTTAATTTTTAATTTTTAATTTTTAATTTTTAATTTTTAATTTTTAATTTTTAATTTTTAATTTTTAATTTTTAATTTTTAATTTTTAATTTTTAATTTTTTATTTTTAATTTTTAATTTTAAATTTTTAATTTTTAATTTTTAATATTTAATTTTTAATTTTTAATTTTTAATTTTTAATTTTTAATTTTTAATTTTTAATTTTTAATTTTTAATTTTTAATTTTTAATTTTTAATTTTTAATTTTAAATTTTAAATTTTTAATTTTTAATTTTTAATTTTTAATTTTTAATTTTTAATTTTTAATTTTTAATTTTTAATTTTTAATTTTTAATTTTTAATTTTTAATTTTTAATTTTTAATTTTAAATTTTTAATTTTAAATTTTTAATTTTTAATTTTTGATTTTTGATTTTTAATTTTTAATTTCTAATTTTAAATTTTTAATTTTTAATTTTTAATTTTTAATTTTTAATTTTTAATTTTTAATTTTTAATTTTTAATTTTTAATTTTTAATTTTTAATTTTTAATTTTTAATTTTTAATTTTTATTTTTAATTTTTAATTTTTAATTTTTAATTTTTAATTTTTAATTTTTAATTTTTAATTTTTAATTTTTAATTTTTAATTTTTAATTTTTAATTTTTAATTTTTAATTTTTAATTTTTAATTTTTAATTTTTAATTTTTAATTTTTAATTTTTAATTTTAATTTTTAATTTTTAATTTTTAATTTTTAATTTTTAATTTTTAATTTTTAATTTTTAATTTTTAATTTTTAATTTTTAATTTTTAATTTTTAATTTTTAATTTTTAATTTTTAATTTTTAATTTTTAATTTTTAATTTTTAATTTTTAATTTTTAATTTTTAATTTTTAATTTTTAATTTTTAATTTTTAATTTTTAATTTTTAATTTTTAATTTTTAATTTTTAATTTTTAATTTTTAATTTTTAATTTTTAATTTTTAATTTTTAATTTTTAATTTTTAATTTTTAATTTTTAATTTTTAATTTTCAATTTTCAATTTTTAATTTTTAATTTTTAACTTTTAATTTTTAATTTTTAATTTTTAATTTTTAATTTTTAATTTTTAATTTTTAATTTTTAATTTTTAATTTTTAATTTTTAATTTTTAATTTTTAATTTTTAATTTTTAATTTTTAATTTTTAATTTTTAATTTTTAATTTTTAATTTTTAATTTTTAATTTTTAATTTTTAATTTTTAATTTTTAATTTTTAATTTTTAATTTTTAATTTTTAATTTTGAATTTTTAATTTTTAATTTTTAATTTTTAATTTTTAGTTTTTAGTTTTTAGTTTTTAGTTTTTAATTTTTAATTTTTAATTTTTAATTTTTAATTTTTAATTTTTAATTTTTAATTTTTAATTTTTAATTTTTAATTTTTAATTTTTAATTTTTAATTTTTAATTTTTAATTTTTAATTTTTAATTTTAATTTTTAATTTTTAATTTTTAATTTTTAATTTTTAATTTTTAATTTTTAATTTTTAATTTTTAATTTTTAATTTTTAATTTTTAATTTTTAATTTTTAATTCTTAATTTTTAATTTTTAATTTTTAATTTTTAATTTTTAATTTTTAATTTTTAATTTTTAATTTTTAATTTTTAATTTTTAATTTTTAATTTTTAATTTTTAATTTTTAATTTTTAATTTTTAATTTTTAATTTTTAATTTTTAATTTTTAATTTTTAATTTTTAATTTTTAATTTTTAATTTTAATTTTTAATTTTTAATTTTTAATTTTTAATTTTTAATTTTTAATTTTTTAATTTTTAATTTTTAATTTTTAATTTTTA